>JANHFL010005645.1:158551-179837 GCA_032468155.1 Oxyrhabdium leporinum | reverse complement strand
GTGAGCTACAGAGGGGGGAGGAGTGAGCAAACGAACAGGGAATTTTTGTTTTTGTTTCTGATTCTTTTTATTTTAATTTGCTACAGCTTCTTCTGGGCCTCTGACAACTGTTGATGTCCTTTGTCCAAAGTTCATTCATTTGGGGGGGAAGGCTGGGGAAGAAAATTAAAATCGGGAAAGAGAAAAGAAATCTCCGTGGAATATGAAGCTGGGGAAGAGGAATCGGCGGCTAATGAAATGCAAACCGATTAAAAAAAAAAGTGGGCAGGAGAGCAGGTTGTAAGATTTCAGACTCTTCAACTGTGAAGTGATGATTTCTCCCCTTACTTCTTCCTCATCCCCTCCCCTGAAAAAAGACTTTCTGTCCAAAGAACCGAGGAGTTTGCTTGGCTCATGGAGAAGCTGCAACTCTCTTTTTCTTGAAGTTTCTGGCTCCGAGTACAGGTCAGCTCCAGACTGTGGCCAGAATGGCTATGGGTGAGTATGAATTGCGTGCTGAATTTTATTTTATTTTATTATTTTATTATGTTTATTTTTTAAGAATGCTCCAGCTGTTGTCTTCTGAGTTTTATGGACACTGTGTTTGGCTGGCTGTCTCTCGCTAAAGCTGGGAGGAAATATAGGTGCAAGATTTCGGAGCAGAAAAATGTGGTTTTAAGTTGCTCAGAAATTGAATAGCAGGGAAAGGCGCCCGAGTCCAAAGCAGCAGCACTTCGACCCTTAAATGCAGTGAGCGCTTCAGTTGATTTTACTGGGATTCCTTCACATGCAGAGCAGCTTTGTGATAGGAAAATTAGAGGTTTTGCCCCAGGGGTAGTTCCTGCCTCCCCGCCACCCCCTCCCAACTTCTATTTAACAAGCTCTCCCTTCATCTGTGCTCCTCCCTTCAGCTGCCTTTTCCAAGGATGGAGCAGTTCTTTGCAAAATGCTTATTTTTTCTTGGTTGGCTGGAGGTGGAGTTGATCATTCTGCCGAGGTTTTGGTAATTGCACCCCCCACCCCTCCCCTCCCCTCCCCTCAAGATAGGAAAGAGGTGAGCTTTCTCACTGCCAGTGTTGGTCTCCTTCCCGCACAACATTTCTCTGGTTCTTGTTTAAGATAATTGCAAGCAGCAGCTTTTTGCTCCGTCCTGAAACCTGGATCAAGGCTTTCTTTGCTTTCCCGCTTGCTCTGCATAGTTTTCCTATTCTCCAGCTGCTAACAAGTGAAGCAGTAGCTTTGCACATCTGATTTGATCCATGAGAAAGAATAAAAGTTGATTTGTTTCTGAAGTAACGTCCAAGTTTAAAAGATTAGTCTCCCTTTTTCCATTCACTTAAGTAAGGAATGGATAAAACTGATCTTGGATTCTTTCTTTTTCCCCTCCCTCATTTAATTCCTTTCCTCCTTCCCTGCTTCAAATTCCTTCTTCTTCTATTCCTTTCTTCTAGGTGGAGCCAGAGAATACAAGCTACTTAAAGCTTTGACCCAGAAAAAGAATCAGTTTAAATATTTCAATGCGGGTTTAAAACAAATGCACTTTTTTGTTTCATGATGGCTCCGTTTATAATATCTATAATTAATGCCAGCAACTGTATTCTTTATATCAATTTTGTATTTGTTGTAGTCAAGCTATTGTTGCAATATGTGATAGCTGTGAATAAGTTTGTTATAACACATGATTATTGCGCTCTTATCCTTATGCAGTTATACATGCCTGTTAAAAACCATATATGAATGACATATATACTGCAAGCAAATGAATAAATGGCTGAAGAAATACCAGAGTTGAAGAAATTCAACAATATCTACCACTTCTGTGATTGTTACAGAATTATTACAGACTTACTGATTTATTTATTAGCTTACTAATTGCTAATAGAAGGAGGTTTTGGGGAGGAGACTGAATTTAATAAAGATTTTTCAAACTTCAGGACAAACAAGACTCATGAAAATACAAACTATGTAATCAAGTATCTTAAATATATGGAATATGCACACAGCGAGATATACATCTAAATAAAATTAACTCTGGGTCTGCATTCTATCAATCATGTACCAGTTGACTAAAAATGCAACTGTGATGATAGACAGAAAAACAGAGATAGCTGTGGCAGGTACATAATATGCCATGGTACTTTGAAGAAAGAGCTGTTATAATATGGAAACTGATAGAGTGCAGAGAGCCCAAACAATTGAATTATATACAATTAAACTTGATAAAGAGCAGCAAGAAGAAAATGAAGCATCAGGACATGAATTTGATTCTATTTATAGAAAGTAGTTGTTTTTAAAGCTTAAGTGATCAGACCAAACTATTACTAGCAAAAAAAGTAAACTGTCAGCTGGGTACAAAGCCACAATTTAAGGAAATGTATATCATTAGCCTAGCTATAAAAAGAGATTTCTAATCGAAATAATATCAGGCTGAACCTCTCTGAAAGATTTAATGTGAAGCAACTCTTGAAGTATGAGAACAAGTTGAGATAGGATACAAGTTGTTGACTTCTGGATATAACTGGATATAATCCAGTTGTATAATAACTGGATTTCCTGCGTCATAAACTCCTAAGAAGTTAAATGAGCAGGATTCTCTCTGGATAATCATCACTACAGAATGATGTCAAATATCTTGTATGGCAAATTCAAAACTGCCAAGAATGGAGGCTTTACAAGATATACAGTAAAACTTACAGAGCAAGTTCCACTCACTGATGAAAAAACAAATGGCTAATTATATATACTTTGGATATCATAGATCTCAACAGAGCTTTCAAAAGGAAATATTCACAACTGCCAAATAGAGAAAAATTATGGCCTAGTTTGCTAGTGCCAAGTAGCTGGATGCTTCCTCACAGCTTTGGCAGTAAAAAGAAAGACTGAATTATGTATATTACCATTCCATTTCAAAAATCTCCAAGGCCATTGAAAGAAAGAGGAGATGAAATGTACCATTGGGCAGTTGGCAGTCTGATCGCATTTACAGCTGCAAAATGAGCTTCAAGACTCTGAACCTGTCTATTTCCCCACCCATCTCTGCTCTTTTGGATTCAGCATTCCACCCTTGCTGCCTACCCGTGCCACCTCCACCAACTTCAGCTGATCTTTATCATCTTCCTCCTGCTGATGTACTGCAAGATCTTTGAAGTTTTGAAAAAATGAGAAAAATAACCCAACAATCTTTCCCAATGAGTTCCACTACTGACACTGTCTACCCTTTCTAAGAAAACACACTGGTTCAACCTGAGAGGCTGATTCCACTCATCAATTATCAGATCTATTAGTGCAAAAGAGTAGAAAAATAAAACACATCTTTGAATCCGTAGTAATTAAAGATGTAGAAAACAGCTTGAATAAAATATAGAACACATCAATAAAGTAACTATAATGAACAAACATCAAAGTGATTACCTGCATCTGTTCACTATTCCTTAACTATATAGTGATGTTTTCCTTTGTTTATACAAATGATGCACTATATAAAAACATAAACAAGGTTGTTTAAAATGTTTCTTTTTCCTTAGGAAAGCAGGCTTTATCAGCCCTGCCTCAAACACAATATATATTACCACAATTCTTTTCTTTTCGGTGGTGTTCACTTTTCTTAATTCTATATTGGTTTTAGTTTTTGTATTAACGTCTCTTTTCCTTAAAAGGAAATACAAACACACCCACCATTACAAAATGTGGAAGTGAAGTTTAACACATAGCAGTGTGGGCCAACACAATTGAGCTACTAGTTTCAATATGTAAATTTTAATGTATAAATATTTCAAATCACACAGTATTCTATTCCACTATTCACAGAATGTATAAAAACTGCAAAGATTACTAAGTATATATTTAGGGGAGAGCTGTTACCTTTTGGCCAAATCATGGTTCCAATTCCAAACTGGGTCAATTTGAAAATAGGCTAGAGCAGTAATGGCTAACCTTTCGGTACCAAGTGCCCAAAGTGCACATGCACGCATCCTCAAAATGCAACGTGCATGCATGCCCCATGCATGCACCCACCCCCATAAATGCACGTGTGACCCCCGTATGCACCCCACCCCCTGTGCATGCGCACGTGATCCCATGCATGGGGCCCACTCCCACGTATGCATGGCGGATCTGAGCTGGGACGGCTCGCATGGCCAGAGAGAGGGCTCTGCGTGCCACCTCTGGGACGCGTGCCATAGGTTCACCATTACAGGGCTAGAGAAATTTGAAAGAAAGAGGAATGGATATAAACATGAATCCTCCCAAACATTTATTAACTATGTGGACATTAAGCACACCACCGGGAGATAGGTAGTAAAAGCTGTTAAATTTGATATATTTCTGCCCAGTGTAAGTCTGTAAGTCACAGCTCTAGCTTCTAATCCCAATGCATTTCTTAGCTTTCTTCAGTCTCAGGGCATTTAGACAGGGATGTTAAAATAATAGATTGCTATACCGTTCCAATGGCTGCTAGTCCTCTCTCTTTCTAGAACAACCACGGTAACTTCAATCAAACTACAGTAACTTCAATCAAACCAGCATTCCCCAGCTAGGATGTGTTAAAGTCCATGCATTTGAAATTGCTAAGGATGACAAACACTGCTCTAGAGTGTGCAATCTAAAATTGTGATTAGATTTTGTATATTTATAGTTCCGTATCATTTTATATTAATTCACCTGTCCCCTAAACAAAACTAAATAATTTGCATCCTTAAAATACGAGCTGTTGTTTCTGTGATATGGCAGGATTCATCCAGCTTGTCTACTTCACTCCATGTACGTTTCATTCCATTGTTCCAAACTTAAGGAAAAAAAGGTATAACCAATTGTAGATTTCAATAGAAGCACAAAAGTTTTAATTTCTGAACTGATGGATTTATGAAATATGGATTTATTTGTAAAACCAACTCCACCCATTCTTTTAACAAGTTCTGGGTGAATTTTGATCCCCTTTCATTTTTTCCCCATAACAAGTCTATGAGGTAAGCTGGGCTGAGAGAGAATGAGTGGAGTAAAATCATCCAGTGAGGTTCCAAGGCTGAGGGCGGACTTGTTCCTCCATCTTCCTAGTCCTGATCTAACTCTTTACCAATATAATACACCCCTTAGCTCCATAAATTCAAAACACAGTGAACGAAAATAAGCCTGTTTTTAAAGTTCATCATCTTTAAAATTATTTGTGTATTTAGTGACCAGCAATGCTAGATTGGATGAGCTAATGGTCTTAATATAAGGCAGCTTCATATGTGATAAGTGTATGCCAGCCACATTCCTTACTTGCCCAAATTGTTATTAAAATACTGCCATTTTAAATCATTTCCCCTTTTTTTGCCACAAAGAAGAGCCACGCAAGGGATACTCAAGCAGAATATGAACCTTCTGATGGCAAGTATGCATATTTTTTTTAAAAAAATAAGGAGGTTGAATCTTTATAGCTGATAGTACACTTCCCGTACCAGGAACAGCACTGCCATTATCAACATTTTGTCTTGTGCACATCACCTAGAAGCAAAATTCTTGAGCTGCTAGCAATTCAGAGGCATTTCAGAATAGAGGAACCAAATGGGCTGAAGCAAGCCAATCCAGTTAATTCCAATTCCAGCTAGACTTAAACTCTTATCTCTGCACTCCAGGCCTGCCGATACAGGCTATCACAGAACCACCAATTCCCGGTGAATACACCAGTCCCTGACCCTAGTGAGATTAAATCCTCCCCGATAGCCCAAGTAAATGGCTCATAACTTGTGCCTGTCACTTTCACTAATGCCTTTGTACTGTGAAAGAGACTGGCAATGTTGTAAATCTCTACCACTTATGAACTTGCCTCCCCCTCCTTCTGTCACTCTCGGCACCTATCAGTGTTTTCGGTTGTTGGGGACAACATATAGATATGCAGGACCAGCCTTGCACCTCCTGGAAAACATTATGCTAATCTGTCAGTCGTTGTTTGCACAAAATGTATTCTCTGTGTATTTGGAAGCTGTGATCCTTGGTTATGGATCAGTATCAAGTGAAAGGGGTGTACAGACAACAGTGATTGAACGCCTCTTTGCAAATCAAGCCATGACAGGACGCTCTCCTAAACAAAGAGATAAAATAAATTGAAATGGATTGATTGTGGCTTTTAAAAGGACATCACCAGTCATTTAATGTTACAGTTGCCCAAAAGCTGTCAAGTGTTCCTTTAAAGCAAACACATGAGAGAGCTCAGTCCTTAGAAGACAGTGAGCATCTGCTGAGAAATAACTATGGTAATCAAAACAAGAGGCTGGTATAATGCAGGATAAAAGGGGGGATTTCTTCTTAGAGGGAACACGGCTTTTATTCCAGTTCAGATCCAAGAAAACAAAGATGAACAAAAATAGCGAAGGCATAACATGGATGCTATTGTTGGAGGAACTGTACATGAAGAAAAATTCGTGGAAGAGGCAGCTTTCGCAAATACCCTTTCCATCCATCTTTATCAGCATCACTTAGGAGTGATTCTGATAAGTTTGTCTACCCAAGTAGTTACCAGTGAAGTGGAAAAAGGAGACAGAAGCAGTAAAGGCATATACAGTGACATCGTCTAATGCCAACCGAAGAGCTTATTACTCAATATTTTCCATTACTTAGTTTCCTTTTCTTCCAATGAAAATACATTATGGGAGACATGGAAAGCTTCCTCTACAGGGTGCATCAATTGCCTTACGGTGCAGCAATCAAGTCTTTGCCAATTCTAAGGGCAAAATATGAAAATCTACCATGAAGAATACAACATCTAACTCCACATTTGTCCGTTTTTCTATATACTCTGTGCATGTTCTCTCTCTCTCCCCTCGCTCCCTCTCCCTCTCCCTCTCCCTCTCTCTCTCACACACACTCCTTCTGTAGGAAAACTTTGGAACTGGAATTGAATTTAATCAATATAATGTGCTTGTTTACTGCCTTTTAAAAAAGGGATACTTTATTTTGATATTTATCATTGTTTGCCTCTCTGATATAAAATGTGATTAAAAAGCTTTCTAATGTCTGCAGGTATATAATACTTATGGACATTGTTTTGAACTATGAGAGGGCATTTGACTGAAGAACACATATGAAGTCTGAAGAACCTCTGCGACAAAGACCAAAAACTGATTTAAAGTGACCTTCATCATACATGGACAATTGAATATAATAAACTGTAATAAGATATGGACTGAGAATCAGACATTTGAGAGTAAGATGTATTCTGAAAAGATTTCCCAACTGGTTTAACCATTTTGACTTTTCAGCATATCATATAAACCCTGGTAAGGAAGTTGGTTTACTGGGGTATCTGTTACGGTGGTAAATTTCATTTGCAAAGCACTCTATAATAAATTAACCTATTCTGTAAATTAATTCTGTACATTGTGTAATTTGGCTGCTTTTCTTTTGTAAACACAGTGTGTCTTCTTTTCTTACTTTGAAGAAGGATGGAAGGAGGAAGAAACTTTCATTGCATGTTTCTTTATATTTATTGCAGATATTATAATAGATTGTTTTATTTAATTTGTCTTTTAATTTCCTCCAATTCTCCATTATAAAGAAGAACTGCTCAGCAATTCACACAAACTGTAATGAAGACTAACCAGTATAAGTGTTTTTCAGAGAAGAGTGAAGAATCAAGAGTCTTATAAAAAACAGCGAGCAAATTATGGTCTCAATCAGGACCTTGAGCTGATTTTGACTAAGGCATACTTCTCAATCACCATTACAGCCTTCACTGTGTCTTCTGTGGCAAAATGAAATTAAATTGGTCTTGACAAAGAAAGGTCTGGAATAGTTTGCCTATCCCCAGATGTGACAAAATGAGAAAATTCAGCCATTATCATAACATGATCATGTCAATACATTCCCAGCCAGATGCATGAATGTCAGTAAAGTTGCATGGCCTTCAAGAGTATAGCTATTTTAAATTTAAAATCAGAAAGCTCGAGGAACATCCAAAATTTACAATTAAGCTAATTCTAAGCTTTCAGTAGAAAAGTTTAGATAACCAGAAGGCTGTTAGGACAACATTCTAGAACATAAATGTTCATGCTTGCTGACAGCTAGTAAGTCTGCTTGAACTGTAGTAACAATTAGAATGTGGATTGGAGTATAGTAGTGTGGTGTCATCCTGCATTCATTCAAAAACACAAAAAAAAACCACAACAACCAGAAGAGCTGTTAAGAGCAAAATGAATGGGTAGAGATTAGGGTTAGACTTCTCTAATGAAAAGTTTGATTGCCTCTAAAAATCACCCTTTGGCTGAATTTAGAGTTTTTAATGTCTTATTTGTCTATTATTTCTTCCCCTTGTCTTCTGTCATTTCTATCCATTTTATATAATCAGGCCTCAATGACATGCTCCAGTTTGCATCCATTAAAAAATATCTCCTGATGGAATCTAGGAAGTGGGCCTTCTCACCTGACTTCTAGAATATCTTCCCCAGGATTTGGACCCCATTCTGACCTTATTGCAAAGAGCTCTTGATATCTGGCTTTCATTCAGTTGATCTTGAAGGGTATACGGGCCCCTTATTATCTTATTTGGCATTTTTTTTAGAGTTTGTGAGGTTCCCCCTACACACAGATACCTGTTATTTTCTATTTGCAAAGAGTATGTCACCCAAGTTGTAAGAGACACAGTCAATTTTATAAATAAATTAACAAATATATCCAATTTGGGTCTTTGTCCTTCATTATAAGCTCCTCAAATGTTTCCTTTCATATAAACACATACCAATTTCTTGTTATTTGTGCTCGATAAAGGACAGCATATGTACTATATACTGTATTGTTGTGTTTTTGTATGAGAGTAGTTTGTGAGAGAAAATGTTTGGTATATTCAGAAGAGGGATCAATTCATTGTATAAATGGATTATTTTACTTTTCAGGCCATTAACTTTAATTAGCAGTTTTCTGTATTTGTGAACAGCAAAGCAAAAACAGAGTAACAAAATAAGATTAAAAAAAACTGAAAGAGGACATGCTCATTCCTTATAAATGTATTATGGAGATAGAGGCTTTACTATTGAGAAACCAAAACAATGTATTTCAAAGAGGTTTGAAACACTTCTTAGAAACTCATTTTTCAAACGCCGTTTAAACCACAAGGTTTAAGATATTAGAAAATGTTTGCATAAGGAGGAATACACAATATACAGTATGCATGCTGTATTTGTGTGTGTGAATATTTTGTGTGTGTGTGCTATCTATATTTGTAGCTGTGTATGTATAGAATTGAATAAAAGTATTAATGATTTTTCAAATAAGTTTGATATCTCAAGTTGTGGCTTTTCGGAATGTAAAAGAATGTAAAAGAAATACCATTTTTACAAGCAACCTTCCTTCCTTCCATCCATCCATCCATCCATCCATCCAGGGATACACTATATTTAGGTACAAGAGACTACATGAATCATTTTTGTTCATGCTTAGTCTCTGGTCAATGCTAACAATTATACTGGCATCAGGTAGAAATCAGCTGAGACTTCATCTTAACCATCTTGCCTCTGCTGTATTGAAGTCATTGTTGTAATAATGCTTCTATAGAATTCCGAGCTTTCTCTTTCAAAACTTAGTTTGAGGTTTGTTTTGGTAATACTGTGTAATACTAAGGACCAAACATAAATTATCTGACAAGTGTACGGTTAGGGAGTAAATGCAAATCAGCTAGGACGCTGGGAAGAGTAGCCTTAATCAAACATCTTCCTCTGAAAATACAGAAAAAAGAAAATCAAAGCAATTTGTTTGATTGACTTCTACTTTGAAAAACAAACAAACTATAAGCCATGAAGTTTTTTGTTTTGTTTATTGGTCTAAGAAAAAAAAAATCAGAAACTTCAGATTCAAAAGACTGTTTTTCCCTCAATGAAAAAGGTTAGACGCTGCTCCAAAATCAATCTTACAAAACAAAGCAGCATTTCCACTTTAGCAATTCCCTGCAACAGCACTGCCCCCCACATTCTGATTTTAATTGTTGTCTTATATTCCAGTTAGACAGCATCTTCTAGATTAGGCAGCACAGTTGGACTCTGGCCACCAATGGCGTCTCTTGGTAGATCAGGTGTCTAGCTTTGTGAGAAGCCTCAGCTTTCTTTTCATTAACTTTGCTTCTGATACAGAATAACGGGGATGGGGGTGGGGGGAGGAGAAATTGCTTTGTCTCAGATATAGTCAGATCCTGGCAGCTCAGCCTGAATTTTATTTTCTAGCTTGTCAGATTTCATGGTACCAGAGAAAAGAAGTTAGATTAATTTGTGAAAGAGCAAGATAACAGGCAGACATTTTCAGCAGAAAGATAACGTATCTATGACTTTTTTATTTTTTGAAGAAAGTTAAAACCTATCACTTCCTCTATTTGATATGTTGAAATATACATAACAATATTTTCCATTGTATAAATGTCTTATTTTTCTGCTTTATAGTCCAGTGGACCATCATATCTGCAAATGCAGTCCTCGGCATTCTTATAAAGCAAGTATTATGTTCAAAGCAAGTTATCAGGTAGGACTAAGATAACACTACCTTCCTGACTTCTGATTTTCCAAAATGAAACTATCCAACAGTCTTTCCCCAAACAAAAGATTCCAAGCAACTTACTTGTAAAAAACATACAAAACAAATGGGAACCAAACAGATAACAACAGAAAGGTTTGAATAAAATTGTAAAACCTCAAATAATAATAGACGTAAATAAATAGATTTTAATTGCATAAGAGTGATCTTGCTGACATTGTCAGGGTTGAGAAAAGAGGCTTATGGAGGAAAGAGACTCTATAATTAAAATCACCTATGTCAAGGTGTCCAACTTTGGCAACTTTAAAACTTGAGGACTTCAACTCCCACACTTCTCCAGGCCGCCTCTTATAGTTTCAAAGGTTGGACATCCCTGATCTACCTCCAAGTCCTGACACCTGGGCCTTTGGATGCGAGAGGACAATTCCATTTTTGCAACACTGGAATTTTCCTCCCACTCACCAGCTAGCTTTCTACAATTGCTGTTATGTTCCATAAAATCTTGGGAAGGATTTTAGGCATTAATTTAATTTTGCACACAATACTTTTTAATTATGCTTGGAGAATCATATAATTTAGCTAAGTAAAATAAAACCATGTTAAACCATAAACGTGAAACTAAACATGAGAAGGATCTGTTAAATCACATATGAATATGTGCCTTTATAAAAATAATATCTTCTTATTCAAAGTCCTGGCTACCATATAAATCAGGAACTTTAAGTATTATGGATAATATTTTGAATTCATTTTATGGACTAATTCTAGATCATTGATTCTGATTGCATTTCCTTCATACTATAAACTACTATGAAGTATATTGAACAAACCATGAATGATTCATGGCATATTTCTTTTGAATAGAAATATTTCCTTTCTTATTAATGTTATGATTTCTTGGAATCCTTAAATTCAAAGATAAAAATAACGATTTTATTCATCCAGACATTTTCATGTTGTATCCAATTTATTTGTACCCTTGAGTTTTATGATTTAAAAATCCAAATAATGTGTTTAGTAATGAGAGTTCTCAATGGAACTGTATGCAGAAATAAATTCAGTTTCCAATTTATGAAAATTCCAAGCCATGAAAACAAAAAAAATCCCATGAGTTCCTTTCTGGAATGACAAACCTGAGTTACTGTGCTACTATTATAACTTGAAATGGTTGAAAAAGAAGTGAGATCATATGACCTTGCTGTTTGGCAGGCAGAGGTAATAATTAAAAAATACCCAGCAGATCTAATTTATTGCAATGAATTTAGTAACAAAGTGGTCTTTATGTTATGTAGGGCTTACTTTAAAAAATACATTTAAATAAGCACTTTGAACTTTGCTAAATAAGGGTAGAATACAGATGCTATGTTGGGTGAAATGAGCACCCTGTATGAAAATCCTATCAGGAATTAGATTATATAGAATTATTTATTAGGACATGTATTAATGTCAATTTTACAGTATGGTCAATTTTGTGAATTCATTCTGTCTGGTTTCTCCACTAAGTCCTGACATTTTTTTTTCAAACTGTCACAAGAATTCTGGCTGAGAAATTCTGAGAGTTGAAGTCTACCACTTAAAGTTGCCAAGGTTGAGAAACACGGCAGTGAAGTATTCTTTTGAAAAACATTTAACTGCAACATGTTAGTTTCTGGTCTCAGCTTGTCCTTAACTATACCTGTTACCAGTAGCCCTCAGTTATCAACAATATTTGGGACTGGGAACTCTGTTGTTAAGTGATATGGTCATTAGGTGTGATATCATGTGACCATGATGTCTTATGACAGCAGTTCTGGCAGTCCCAGTTACCATTGTTAGGCTAATCGCATGTGGTTACACCCTGCGGTCATGTGATAACTGTGTGTGACTTCCTGCTGGCTTCCCCATTGACTGTGGTTGTCAGAACCTTCAGTGAAGTTGCAAGTGGCAATCACATGGCCACGGAATGCTGCAACATCATAATTGTGAGCCAGTTGCCAAGCACCTGAGTTTAGATCATGTGACTCTGGAGACACTGCAAGGAACTATCGCAAGATCCCTGGCGTGATACTGCCATTCTTCTGGGGAGGTGGGACCGTGGGATATTACTTAGTTTATTGCTTTCTTCCTCACCCCCCCACAGCCTGTAACTTTTCATTTTTATAACCTTTATCCTGATGCCTAGGCACCCTGGGATTTTCTCACCTTTTGGGGAATGTAAGGGGGGAGGGCCATGTGGGTTGTTTCACTTCGAGAGGTAGCAGATGATGACCCTGGGAACGCTCGCTTATCAGGTTCTCAGGACGGCCGTTACAATAACATCTCCACACCTGTGGATTGGCTGAGTCCACACTGGACTGAAGGGAGGGGTTTCTAATTCCTTTATCCTAACTGTACTGCCTGAGAGAAACTCAGAGTCTGCTTTCTTTTGTTCTGCTATCACTCCTGTTCAATAAAAGGTTCCTTTTGAAATGTCAAAGTTTCAAGAGTTTTTACTTTCTTGAGCGAGGAGGAGCGGCAGGACCTTACAGTCCATCCCATTCAACTATCGTAACTTTAAATGGTAAAACTGAACAAGTGGATATTACCAATATATTCTTTATGTGTACATCTGAGATCGGTTAGATAGACCTTGCTTACAAACCTGCAGATCTGGACTGATAAAGCAGGGCCCCATTATAATAGAATATACCTTCTGAACAAGAAATGACTGACTTTTTGTCCCTTTTAGGGCAGTCCTTGGAATTAACTTGGGAATATGAACCTTAATATTACTCAGTTAAAAGCAAGGAAAGCAGTGTGATTCTTCATTATTTTTCTTTAGTATACCCTAAATAAGAGCGTCTCTCTATATTTTATTCATATTTTTCTGTGCTTCCTTTTCCTTTACAATCTTATTTCTCAATCTTCTTTTTCAATCAATTCCTCTTCACATTGAGGAATCTAATTGTTCTGGTGCCCAAAACACACACAGCTTAAACTGCAGTATAATGCATACTCAGCTGAGAGTAAATCTCATTTAATTCAATGTGGTTTACTACCAATAAGGTAGACATACACAATCTTGACCAAGTGACTTTAAAAAAGGGAGAGGGAGGCAATATTAATAAATAACTGTTTAATCATTAAATATTGCAGATACAGTTGTCTCTTTTTTTCTTTTAATGACCCTGTAATCCCTTAAATCATGGTAGAGTCAAGGCGACTGAATGCAGCTGAGCGTTTACCAGCTGGATGCCATTTCTGATGCCTACATGTATTTCGCAGCAGATATTTTTTGTTTGAGAGAGAAAAAAATGATAGAGAAACATCTACCGATACCTAGGATTGAACTCTCAACCTTCTGAGTGGGAGGTCTTCACCACTTAGAGTACCACGCTACTCACTATGAATCTATGAACCTGAAAAAAATCTGGCTATCATATAGATCCCTGATAGTGAACCTATGGCATGTGTACCCGAGGTGGCACACAGAGCTGTCACTACAGCCAGCTCCGCTAGACATGCACACATGCCTCCCGCTGACCAGCTGGTCTGTGGGTCTCTGCCATGCATGCAAGGGGGACATGTGCAGGAGTTGTGCACACATGTGCAGGGAGCAGAGCACACATGGAGGTCAAGCACGTATGTGTGGGACACACACATGGGGGTCACATGTGCATGCATGGGGGTCACGGGGAGCCGTGGGTACATGCATAGGGGTCACTGGTGGGTCACATGCACATGTGCAGGGGTTGCAGGGGGGGTCGCATGCACATGCGTGGGGCGCGCACGCATGCGTTTTGGGCACTTGGTACCGAAAAGGTTAGCCATCACTGATATAGACTGTAGCTCAGTGGAAGGCCATACTTTCACTTCTGACATTTCTAACTAGAAAGAGAAACATAAATATAATTTGAAATTCTGTAAAACTACTGTCAGAAACTACAAATACTATCGGGCTAGATGGACTTATAGTCCAAGGCAGTATTTTTCAAACTTGGCAACTTTAAAATATGTGAACTACAACTCCAAGAATTCCCCAGGCAACAATGCAATTCTGGGAATTGAAGTCCATCTATATGAAAATTATCATGTTTGAAAAACATTGGTCTAGGAGAAAAGAGAAGAGGGTGAGCATTTGAGAGAAAGAAAACATATAAGCTAACCAGGAAAAATAATAAGGACAAATAGAAATTGAGAAATAACTTTTTTCACCAAATCCAAATCAACCTTGAAGGATTTCTCCTATCTCTGCTTCCAATGTGAATGATAATTGCGTAGTCCATGTCACCATATTTTTAGCAGCCAATTTGCTACTCAATTTCCATTCCCTAGATGTCCACCCGTACATTTCTTTATAGTTCACTGGAGTGCCAATTAAACATCTTTGTGTGTTCTTTAAAAGAGAGCCAATTCTAAGTGTTCCCACTGAGATTCCACAGTTTGCTAATGCAGGTGGGGTGTTGCAAGTGCAATTTAGCATTGTGCCAGAAATAGGTTTACCAAGTTGGCTAAGGTTTATTCATTCATACACACTGTTCTTGTACACAAGGCAATTACATTTCCTCTGGGCACGTATCTTCAGTCAACCCTACAGACTGTCGGCAGCTATAAAAATTTCACAGTACAAAAACATGGGCTTGGCACATTAATGATGTCTAGTTTGGTACCAAGCCCTGGTTGGTACAAATTTAAGATCATCAAGAATTTCCAGATATGACTCTTGGCAAAGCGGATGTTGCTGTTCATTTGTTTCCAAAGATAAAGACACCATCCAGGAAAAAAGCAAAGGAAGAAAGACTACTTGTTTCCTATGGATCTTAGTTGGAGAGTTTCTTTTCTAAGCCAAAAAATACAAATAAGTTGCATTTTAATAAAAATCCATTATCACAACACATAATAAAATAAACAGAAAGAATTATAGAATCATTAAGCGATAGAGCCACTGAGTTCAAATGAGCCATTTAGGCCACTTTATTCAGCCCCTATGCAAATATCCAAATTATAGCATGCCTGGCAGACATTTATCAGGCCTTTGCTTGAATATATCCATCTTCAGGAAAATTATTCTATGGTTGAACTGCTATTACTATTAGGATGCTTTTTTAAAAAAATAATCAGCCATGATCTGCCTTCCTGTAACTATTTTATAATTATAATAATCATGCAAGATCAATCTGGGTTGGTCACTGGGACCAGAGATTTACTATTCTGAACATTTGGACTTGTGCTGGAGTCCATCTTCAGGGAACTTTTCTCTACTGGATTATGTGCTTTGGGCTATTCTATGAGTCGTATTTATTTGGTGCTTTCCTGTTGGTTGATTGGTGTGTTTGATGGCTTGCGATTGGCTGTTGTTTCCTTGTGCTGCCAAGCTCCCAGTTGTTAAGTGATAAGCCGGTGGTAAATCAGCACTCCTGTTGACTGACAAGGGTCCTGTTTCCCAGGTTTCAATCATTTCCCTGGCTATCTTTGTTTCTCCAGAGCCAACAATCAGTAACTGTGAAATTGAATGTATGTCAGTTATAATAATCATAATCATGTGTCTCACACTCCAGATTGGTAGAGATGTATGACAGCCATTCATGTGCTATGATACATATTTTATTTCAAGACTAAACATTTAATTATTTATGTATGTGTGTGCCTTCTAATCACTGCCGATTCTTGGTAACTTCCTATACAACTCCTTGAAGTTTATTTGGCAAGATATTCAGAAGTGGCTTGCCCTTTACTCTCTCCTAGGACTGGGCTTTGAGAGAATGATTGGTCCAAGGTCACCCAGCTAACACGTCTAAAACAGAACTAGAACTCATGGTCTCCTGTTTTCTAGCTGGTTCCTTAACCATTACATCAAACTGACTCTCATATAGTTATTTATTTTGATGTATATCCCACTGTTCTGTTTATTCCAACATTGTTCAGTATATCCAGTTTCATCAATCTGTCTTGTAGGTTTCAACTTCCTTTTAGAACGTCTGTCTTAATGCTGATACTTAGACTTTTGACACAGTACTTGATCAATAATGTATAGAGGGGAACTATGACTTCTCATGATTTATCAACTATTCTTCTGTTGATGAAAATCTTTTAAAAGTCATTATCACCCTACTGGCTTATACAAAGCTTATAATGGACCACATTTCTAAAATCCATTTTTGCCTCTACAAGTTAGGTCTCTCTCTTTTTCTATTTGCACATTTGATTTCATTTTTCTGAGTAATGAACTGTGCATTTATCTTGATTGAAAACAAAATAATTACTTGTTTTTAATTTTGTTTTTATTACTGCATTTTGCAGGCCACTCAGAGTTGCAACAGATTGAAATGGTATATAAATCCCATCAATAAATAAATAAATAGTTCTAAAATTTAGGGGGGAAATGTAATGCACTTTAAATAAGTATTTTAAAAGTAGATGATTATGATTTTTATGATTTTATTGTTTCTTCTAATAACGCAAAAAGTATAAATAATTACTCAACTGGCATTTAATCACATTACAATAAAGCAGCATATGTTAATAATCCTATGAATTTGTGATCCCATAGTATTTTTAGTTAATAGAACCCTGATCAATAATATAATAGAATTCCATTCCACTGTCAGTTTCTACTCTTTATCTAAGTGCCATCTGAGCTATTTTGTCCTGTCCTGACTTCTAAGTTTTCTTTTAGATTTTTTTTTATTTTTTTTGAAAAATATGTACATGGTTAGTGCTAGCATCACTTTGAAAACTGATGTCACTATTCAAAATAAATAATGTGCCCCAGACATCTTAGAGCCTGTTTGTTTATTATCTGAAGGTCAGACTATCGTGTATTTATTTCTGTACCTTTCAAAATAATTTAAAAAGTCCTCCCAAACCAGAACAATGAATAACAAAATAATCTACAGTTAAATCATTTTCCAATGCAAAATAAGTTTTTAAGGCATATAAAATAGTCACCGGGCAGACCCAGACAACCACTGAGAAAAATAATGCCCCTAGTATATTACTGTGCTATACTGAAATTCTGGAAAACTACTGTCAAAAAGTACAGTATTGCAGGCCTAGATGGACTAATAGTCCAGGACAATATTTTTCAAACTTGATAACTTTAAGATGTGTGGACTACAACTCCAAGAATTCCCCAGCCAACAATGCAATAGTGACTGGGGAATCTTGGGAGTTGAAATCCACATATAGTATATGAAAGTTACCAAGTTTTAAAAACACTGGTCTATAGTAATGTAGCACAGCAATATCCACTTTGTCCAGAGTCACATCTGGCAATTCTTGATGATTTGAAATCTGTACCAAGAGGGGCTAATTTTATTCTCTGATGTGACAGAACAGAGAACAGAATGTCTTTGCTGCTGACCATCAAACCCTGGTCTTATTCAGTACAAATATTTCAAATTTGGACTCAGAAACTAATCGGCAGTCAGAATAGTTGCACACATTCAATACAATATTCACTCACTATATCCAGTGTAGGATCTCTGCTCTTGAAAGGAAGAGTATGTATAAAATGCAGTTGATACCATAAAGTGGGAAAATATTTTCTAAATTACTACCCATTGCAAGATGTGTAACTTTTCTTGCTCTAAGCTTCCCTCCCAGGTGCATACCGTGATGGCTAACAGAAGTGATGTATGTCCCATCCCAGATACCTTCTCTGCTTTTCTTTCTTGCTTACAGAGAGAAACAATGAAGACTGAATAAGAAACACCATTTCTGGGGCTTAAATAAATGGAGATAATTAATTCATACAACACATGTTCACGTTATTGTAACACATATATTAATATTTTAAGGGATAATTAATTAGTTCCTAAGACTGCCGAGGTAGGAAAAAGTAGTGGAGAGGAGGACTCAATCCAAGTGTCCCACAACATACTACAGGAATTCATCTGCTCATGATAGTACCCCAAATGGGAGAGGGCTGTAGAGATAGATTGGGAGTGAATATGGATCCAAAACTCTACTGCTGCTTTGCCAGGCTCCAAGAACTATAGGGTTTATAGTTCTTTAGTTCTTTATACGGTTTCCTACCTGACCAGGGAATTGGACTAGAAGACCTCCAAGGTCTCTTTCAACTCTGTTATTCTGTTAACTGACTTATTACCAATAGTCTGGTTATGGATTAAACAATTTCCTCCCAATTGAAATGTGGGAAAATTGGAAGCAGCACTGGATATTTTGTTTTGTTTTCTTAAGTCTTGCAAAAAAAATAATCCTGCCAGTTTGTTTTCAATTTCAATTGTTCTTTCTTGCTGCAGTTTTTGCCATTAACACAAAATATTGCAATTAAAAAAAAATGATTAACAATTGTCTTCAGAGGTAATATCCACAATGTTAACTTACATAAATACTCATCTGACTAATCCAGGGTATAGACTGTGAACACATGTTTTTTTTGTGGGATAACACAACAGCTTTACAAAACTGAAAATTAAATCTTAAGTAACACATTATTTAGTTTGTTAGTGAAAGCATAATTGGAGACATAGAAGTAAACATATTAGGAAATATGGCAAGTTAATGTAGCTTTAAGAATAGCATTACCACTCAAATTACCATGTTTTGTCTCTCCTTAGTCTCCTTTTTATTTAATTAGGTATCTCAGGGAATTTAGCTATACATTAGCAATGTCTTTACAAGAACGGATCAGACCCTCTCAAATACAGAGCCAAATCAAATACACCTATGACAGACATAAACCTGAAAAATGAAAAGTCAGGGAATAGATTTTCAAGAGAGTTATTCCCAATTCAAAAATAATAGCTATTCCAAAAAGAAAAAGCTTCCTCAAGCCATTTCCCAGTCTAGTTGGTAAGCCAAGATGGCTTTCAGATGAGGAGTTCACAAATTTTTTTTAGAATTGCATCTCTCAATTTTTAGAATTCTCCTATCTGAAGGTTTTTATTTTTCCTGTGGAAAGGGGGAAGAATGAGTCTACACCAGTAGAGTCCACACCAGTGATGGCGAACTTATAAAAACATTGGAAATATAAAAACATTGGAAAATGCCTAATTTGACTCTGCTGGTTTGTCACACATACATCTCCCCCAAAACAAAAGAGACACAATTCTCTATCTCTCCCATCCCCGTTTGGCCAATCTAACAATGACACTTGGTGGCTTCAACCCTAATGCCATCACTGCTGCTCAAACAGACCACCTCACACCATTCCCCAAGGTGTCCCCATGGCCAGCGCTCCCCAGGATCTGCCATGTGCTGATTACCTTCAGGTAGTCTTTTCTTTCTGTTGACAGATCCTTGAGGTCTACCCAGGGCTGCTTCAGGTCACACGGCGTCTTTCATTCTTGAAGCAACTTTGGAAAATGTTCTTCCACAGCCTCTGGAGTCTACAAAAACTGTGTGATAGTACGTCCCATTCTCACACGATGTTCAGAGGTTCCAGAGGCTGCATCAGAGCACAGTCCCCTTGTGTGACTTTTAGAAGTTGTGGAGGCTCGCAGTATGTATCTATTGTTTTATATCTGTTATTTTTGTATCTGTTGTGTGCTGCCTAGAGTCTCCTTTGGTGAGATGGGTGGCTGTATGAATTTGATAAAAAAAATATTTTAAAGCCATTCAAGATAGATAGCAACAATTTCTACAGTTAAAAAAGAAAAAGAGGGAGTCTTTATCTTTTTTGTTTGTTTTGATTTTTAAACAACTTTCTTTTTTTTTTAAATCTTTATAACTATCATTTGCGTGCGTATTATTTCCTTTCAGTTTCTTCTTCTTTTTTGATTATTAAAAAGAATCTTAAAATGACAAATTCACCTTGATACACACACACACACACACACACACACACACTTCAGAACTATTGGACTCCATTGCATTTATACAGAAAAGGCTTGAGTAAATGGTTATATTGTTGGAGATGCAATGAAAATAATGCTTTTATTATTTGACCAACAAATTTGCATCCTAGTCAACATGTTCAAGAAATCTGTGCCTTGTCTGAATCTCAGCTTCAGGCTAATGTCAATTCAGAAGTTTGGATCCAATCTTTTAAACTCTCTTATGAGAGAAGTGATCTCATTCCTTATTAATGTATCTTGCATGCTGATGAAGATCTTCCTTTTAAAGGCATTAAAAATGTAAATTTCATCTGCAGTTTTAATTTGTCTTTTAAAATGTACTTCTATCATAATTTTAGCTTTTCCCCCAGCTTAACTTTTTAACATCTTAACTTCTGCTAGTTTACATGTTTAGAATTGGTTGATATCTTAAGGATATGTTGTGTCCCAGTTTGTCCCACCACAAAGGAGTACAGCTTTACAGTCTTTAGTCTGTTTGAATAACTGCAGGTAGTGGAAGTTCCAGCCCCAACTTATTGGGAAGTTCCCAGTAAGCAGAGTTCCAATCAGCAGGCAGAAACATCACCAGGACCCAGTCCAGAAGTCCTAGTGTCATTGGTAGATCAGTAGCTGGTCTGGGTCTAAAAGAACAGTTTCTACAAGTGGGAGTTGAGGACACAACACCCAGAGGTTTTGGTAAATAATCCAGTTGTTCCTAATGAGGGATTGCTTGCAAGTGGTAGTTCTAAAATAGAATCCCAATCAGGTACAAAATATCACTGAAGGGAATCTTTGCCTCAGAAAGAATCATACAGGCCCGATCTTCACTCAGATGCCTTTGGACTAGAACTGTGATGGCGAACCTATGGCATATGTGCCAGAGGTGGCACACAAAGCCCTCTCTGCGGGCACGCAAGCCGTCGCCCCAGCTTAGCTCTGTCACACATGCGTGCACGCCTCTCACTGGCCAGCTGGTCTTTGGGTCTCTGCCGTGCATGCGGGGGGCAGAGCGCATGCACAGGGGATGCATACACATGCGTGGGGGGCAGGGGGCATGC
>JANHFL010005645.1:134163-145060 GCA_032468155.1 Oxyrhabdium leporinum | reverse complement strand
GTCCAGTCTCTTCTTGAAAGCCTCCAGTGATGAAGCTCCCACAACTTCTGAAGGCAAGCTGTTCCATTGGTTGATTGCTCCCACTGTCAGAAAATTTCTCCTTATTTCTAGGCTGAATCTCTCCTTGATCAGTTTCCATCCATTATACCTTGTCTGGCCTTCAGGTGCCTTGATAAATAGCTTGAGTCCTTCCTCTCTGTGGCAGCCCCTCAAATATTGGTAACTGCTATCATGTCTCCCCTGGTCCTCTCTTCACTAGACTAGCCGTGCTGAATATCCAGGCATGGAGTGCTGGAAGATTCAGGGTTTTGATCTCCATTTCTTCTTCCTTTGCATTTGAATTTAAGCTGGTTTTCACTGTGTGAGAAAGAACACTAATATTGTGTTTACTAAACAGGAATGTAAAGAGCATTCATCATCAAGATGGATGGGGTTTCTAATTGTATTCCATTTTAATTTGGAATCTTCAATAATGTATCACTTTTGTCATCTCAGCTGTGTATCTCCAAGTGTCAAAAATAAGATAATAGTTTATGACATCTAATCAAATCATTGCAGCATCATTCTGGATCTGGTAGCTGATTAAAAAAATGAAAATAATAATCCATAATGTTCTAGAAAGGAGAAACTTGCCAGAATGGAAGATTCTTTATTCCAAGCTCATTTCAGCAGAGCTCCATATTCAGTCATGAATGTATATAAAATGTGAATGTTGATAAAAGGTTAAAAAGGTTAAAAATGGAAAAAATGTGATAAGATTAATCTGGCAAAATTGTTCTTAATACATCCATTGTTTTCATGATGATTACAGATCAATTTGATTATAATCAGCTTATGAATCTTCCCTGGTATTGATATCAGACTGATCTACAGTTCTCTAAATTCTTCTTTTCCTTCATTTTGAATACAAGGACACTGTCGTCTGGCATCTCTTCAGTTCTCTAGAATAGCAAAGCTTCACTAATACAAGTGATTACATACTTGTTTTGGTTTTTATCCCCGAGGTAGACTATTCTTATTTGAAGATGGAATAAATTATCATCACTCCTTTGTCAAAGTGAGATCATTTCTGATCATTCTGAATCTAACTGGCACTTCTGACTTTCACAGGGATGCAGGACTACATGCATCCAATAGATTTCCAATGAGTACTTGATGGACAATTCTGTCATATTCCTCACTGGAGGCCTCTTTACAACCTGTGGACTTCAATTCCTAGAATCCTGGCTCAGGAATTTTGGGAGTTGAAGTTCATATGTTGCAAAGGGGCCTTAATTGTCCACCCTCTGCCTCATTGATTATTGGAATTGTTCAATATAATTGTCTTCAGTGGTTTGTCTCTGCTTGCCAACACCTGGCTCCCCAACGAGCCACGGAATATAATGTCGGAAGAGACATTTACAGTGATTGTGACAAAAGGAAAAACGACGACAGTAACTGACCAACCACAGATATCAGCCCATGTTGAAGCATATTATAAGGGTGGCCAAGAGACAGTACTTTGTACCCTATTGCAACTTCAAAATGCCACTTTGCATCCTTAGTTCAAGTCACCAGCTCTCTTCTGGGATCCAGAGATAGAAAACAAATCCCTTAAAGCTCTCTCTAACTTGTTGCAAAGTTTGGAAAATAAAATTGCTTATATCTGCACAAGGTTTGAAGTCTCTGGAAAGTCCAATGAGATGACCAGGACAACATTCTACAAGAACACATGGGATTCACTTGACTCTGTAGATAAAGATCTTCTGTAATACAAGCTTATTTGCATTGAGGTAGATCGTAATGTTCCTGGCTTATGCAAGGGAGGAAATAAGTCAAGGGACTCTTCTTGTAGAAGACTCTGCAACTGAATCCTAACACTTTCCCCCAATCCTTTGTGATGATAGAAGGGTTCTGTTAGATTTTTAGAGGCTTTTGATTCCGTTGTTTAACATTTATATGCCATCCAGTGTCCTATGACTGAGGCGGCATCGAAATTACATAAAATGAATAGATTTGAGCACTCTCAGAGTTAATAAAATCAGGAACTTGAGCATTTCATATGTCAGGAGTGGTTTGGATTTTCCCCTCCTGGAAATACGTTTGGTAGAATTTGTCTCCCATTAGATATTAGATTAATTGAAGTTGGCAATCCCCCCCCCCTTTAATGTATCTTTGAAAGATCTGCAATTTGCTTTTGGAAGACACCTTCCACACATTTTCCTTGGTTAGCCAGTCATTTGTAAGCCTGAACAACCGTATTGCTTCTCCACATATTTTAACCCAGATGTTCTCTTTTATATCACACAGTTTATTCCTTTGGATTTTTGAGTTAGTATAAGTTCAAAGTGGCCAACTAATAAAAGAGGATCTCCCTCCCTCCCTCTCTCTCTTTCTCTCTGTGTGTGTGTGTGCGCGTGCGTGCGCATGCATCTCTGCTTTTCCTGATAGTAAAATGCTATAGAAATCGCTTTGACTACACTGATCCCAAAACTATTCCTTAAGAACCCTCCTGTTCATTGTACCAATATATCTAATTTCTTTGTCCACTGAGTTTAAAAGGTTGCAAATATTTTTAAATATTTGGTTGATACTAGTGGGGGGGAAGGGAGGGCAAATTCTTGGTAGATCCTATTCTGGCCAAAATTAGGACTATAGAAATGGCACATTCTTTCATTCCCTACCTCCAACCCAAATTTAGGATTGTAATGTCAGGTTAGTTTTATATCATCATTGAAGTCTGACCCCAATTAAAGCAAAAAGTACAATACAGACATCAATGAAATGAGGCACTTAGAAAAGTAAGACTTCATTTCATCACATAAAAAGATATACTCTTATTATAAGGAGACTTTTTAAAAACCTGTGCAACTGCATATTAAAAATACTGAAAATGTAACCACCATCTGTTACTCGCAAGTCAGCTCTCATTAAGACCATCACCTCTCTATGAGCCACCACAGGAGCTATCATTACCATTAGCTATGATTAATGAGACTGTTGCCAATTGCAATTATTCTACCCCAAAGCTTCGGGATATTTTGGCAGTATCATATCTCCTAACGATAACCTTCATTTTCCTAATAACCTCATTAAAGCCACTGTTTCAATTAAGATTGTGGCTGTAATCCTGGTGCCTTTATATTAGCAGTTTCAGTGACTTAAAGAAGGAATGATTCAGCATCATATGTATTTTGCGAAGCAAAGGAAATCTTACCAACTGTGGCTCATGTATGGTTGCTAACTGATTCTATTTTAACTGCAATTATGCATAGTTTGCTCTTGTTGGAAGCAGAGATACTTGAGTTTATCCTATTATAGACTGGACTTCAGTCTGTATTCATTAATCATGTGATATGTACAAATTTATTTGCAATAATGGATTCTCCTTCTCAAGTGTGTAGACTACTTTCTCAATAACAATATTTTCAATAACAAATGAAACAATATTATTACTAATTACTACTAAGTTCAAAAATATGCTTGAGCTCCCTCAGTCAGATAGTCACAGAAACTAGATACAGGTACAAGTTCAAGAATGGAGGTACTATTAGCCACCTCCTCTACATGGATAACATCATGCTGTACTCTAAGAGTGAACGAGTCATTGACTTGCTGATCCACCAGATGCAGATTTACAGTGAGAACACTGGGATTTCCAGCCAAAGGAGGTTATGGAAGCTGCCAATGTGAAGACCTTGAAGCTCCTCACAAGATACAGAAGTTTCCACTTCAAGTCCAATACCCAGAGACTGTACACCAGCCAGAAAGAGGATATATGGGAATGTGGTAAGTGTCATAGCCACTGTCCTAGACAAATCTTGGAGCATCCAGGTATACATCAATAAAATAGCATCAAAAAACACATGGGAAGAAGATCAAGCAGAAGTGGCATGGCAAGACAAGACCCTGCATGGGATTTTACCATTGACAATGTTTGAGGTGGCAAAAGAATGCAGTGTATAATGAGTGTTTGAGTGTGTGTATGAATTTTTAGAAAGAATTTCCACTGTCTGCTTACAAGAATGGGTCTTGTATCCAAGGGAAAATTAAAGTGACTTTGTGTCTAAGGCAGAACTAGAAGGTTTCTATTCTACTGTCTTAAATATTCTACTGTCTTAAACATTTTAGGAGATTGGCTCTCCTAAAAATAAACAGTTTCTGTTATTGTCAATTAAATTACAAATATACTCTTGGTAGTTTAGTAAAAATGTCAGACAGTCACAAAGCATATAAAAATAATTCACCTGTTCCACATCCTAAAGTTTTTCCTTTGCTTAACACCCTATTTGCTTTAAACCAAAATCTGAAGTAAAAGTGTTTTCAAACAAAACCTCTAAGGAATTCCAAGGAATATAAAAAACATTTAAAGATGTTATTCAAGAGGAAACATGTTATTCAAGAGGAATCCCATGCTTATTTGCAAGGATAGCAATAGCACTTAGACTTATATACCGTTTTACAGTGCTTTACAGTCATCTCTAAGTGGTTTACAGAGTCAGCATATTGCCCCCAAGAATTTTGGGTCCTCATTTTACCCACCTCAGAAGGATGGAAGGCTGAACCAACCTTGAGCTTGGTGAGATTTGAACTGCCAAATTGCAGTCAGCTGGCAGTCAGCAGAAGTAGCCTGCAGTACTGCATTCTAACCACCGTGCTACTGTGTGGATATTGATATACCTAATCACTTAGATTTATTAACCCCATAATGTGGAGGGAAACGGATAGCAAGGTTCATGTATTGAGATAGAGCTGTATATTATTAGTAATTTAGATGAAACACAGATGAAAAAAATAAGTTAAATATATGAAGGATGTAATCAATTGGAATTCTCATATTCTGCTATTTTGGCAATATTAAAAGGTTTACTCTAATTATCTTTCAGAAATAGCACTGCCTAAATTGTATTAAAAATAGAAGAAATTAAATACAATATACAGAGCAGATTTGGCTAAAAAAATAATTGCTGTCACACCACAAACTAATGGCCATTTTCATGGTCAGAACACTGTACAAAAATCTCTTACACTTATTACACTTTGTTTACTTTCAGACATTTTAAAGTGTTTCCAATACAGGTAGTCCTTGGCTTATGACCACAGTTGGCACTGGAACTTTTGTGGCTAAGTGATGTGGTCATTAAGTGAGTTTCACCCAATATTACAGCCTTTTTTAACCATAGTTATTAAGTGAATCATGAAGTCATTAAGAAAATCTGGCTTCCCTCATTGATGTTGCTTGTTGGAAGCCTCCTGGGAAGGTCACAAATGATGATCACATGACCCCCTGGACATTACAACCATTGTAAATAGATGCAAGTTGCCAAGCACCTGAATTTCAACCATGTAACCACAGGAACACAGCTATGGTTCTAAATATGAGGACCGGTCATAAATCACTTTTTTCAGCAGCACTGAAACTTCAAATGGTCATTAAATGGAAGGTTGTAAGTCTGATAAAATTAATTGTGCTAGTGACTTGGCCTGCATCCCCCGTAAAGCCCATGCAGATGGTGCTGCTTTGTGTTGCCCTTTCCACTTTGAAACATTATTTAAAATAAGTCTGTAAACTTCCGAGTAAACTTAGATGCTGGTTTCCCATAGGAAGTGTTCTTTCTTTCCTCCTTGCCATTTCCTTCCATTCTGGTTTCTTGGGAATGCCCTCTTGGGAACCTCTTTAGTGAATTTAATGTCATCTTAAAATGAGTTTGTGCAAAACTGAATTAAATGGGAAACTAATGGAATACTGATGAGAAAGCAGTGAAATTCCAGGGGAAATCTTATCCATGGAAAGCAGTACTTTCACAGATTATTATGTGAATGATCTAGCTGCAATAAGGACAATAAAATGCTTTCATAATAATAATAATGACCATTAGTGAAAACTGGTGCATTAAGTGCAAATGTTAAAGGCTAATTAATGCTAGCTAATTGCGATGAGCTAATAAAATACATCTAAATTTAGTGAACGTAATGAAACTGGCTAATACATAAAATAATTATAAGTAAAGATTAACTACAATGCTGCTTAATAGTGCTGCTTAATAATGGTAAAATACATGTGAAAAATAAAGACAGACACTCCATTTGCAGTAAAGTCTGCCAACCTTTGGTTCGCTCATTTTTCAACAAAAATCCATTTTGTTTTCAGTGCGCTGAGATTCACTTAAGGAAGTATTGTCTCTGACATGATGTAGAACGCTGTATGCAGCGACTGATCAAAAATACATTGTCCACCTTAAGTCATCAACTTTTTTTTTTTAAAAAAGATAAAATTAAAAGACCTAAAATATAGTCTTGCTGAACTGCTCTCTAAAGAATATATTTTCTAATAATTAGATAATTAGATAATAATAATCTGTTAATATTAATTAACATTAATGAGCATTCCTTTAGAACAAATTTCTAACGAACTCTGAATCCATCTAAATGTATCATTGTATATAGCAGTTTGCTACCTACTTATATTTCACCTGTAGGAGACCAAATACGAAGATTGTTGAAAGCTATATTGACTACAGTTTATTAAAGCCATAAAGCTAGCAATGCATTTAGATGGACAACTTTTCTTGATCAGCCTATGCTAATTCATATTAATTACTGTAAAGGTATTCAGATGCTTAGATACTTAATACTGTTTGTTCTAGTATCCTCCTGATATCGTTTCTCCTATTTTCCTAATGTATCTCCCATTTTATTTTCCAGATAAATATTTGTCTGTCCTTATTTTTGTGACATTTTTGTGATCAATGATTACAGACCTGCTAAAATGTGATGTGATAAAGATTCAAACCTTGAATATAAAACTTGACTTCTTTTATCAGATACTTGATATTTTTTCACCAGCACTCAACAGTTTCAAGTCCAGTCTTAGTCATGAAGGCACCTGGATGACCTTGGGCCAACTTTCTCAGCCCAACCCACCTCACAGGATTGATGTTGTAGGGAAAATAGGAGCTAAATATAAGCTTGGTTTACTGCTCTGAGTTTATTTATTTTTTAAATAGTAAAACATAGTACGTACATACCTACATACCTACATTATGTCTTTTCTCCCACCAAATCAGAACAAAAGAACAGACTTTGGAGGCTTTCTAGTCCAACCCCCTGCTTAGGAAACCCTATATCATTTCAGACAAATGGTTGTCCAATCTCTTCTTAAAAACTTCCAGTGTTGGAGCAATCACAACTTCTGGAGGCAAGTTGTTCCACTGATTAATTGTTCTAACCGTCAGGAAATTTCTCCTTAATTCTAGGTTGCTTCTCTAGATCACTAGAGGTAGATATAAAAAAATGTTTGATTTGTTTGAGTGCAAATTAACACTGGCATTAAAATTAATTCAGGTTTTCTGCAACTTCTCTAATACAGGATTTTGTCTAAAGCTGGAACACCTTAACATATATTAAGGAAAATAGATGATTGTATGGGCAGAAATGCTCTCTATTTACATGTTGCCCTTTTAAGCTTTTTTTGCAGCCTCCAAAATTGTCATCAGCTTTTATTTTTAATTGGCAGAAAGAAAAAAATATTACATACATGACTAGAGAGTATTTATGTTAGTTATACATAAGTGTACATTTTTATGAAATCAAACTAAATGTATTTTTTGTCTTGGCCTTATCATGGCATGCTTATTGCAGATCAGACCTGGAAAAAAGTTGCTTGCTGAAATGCATGTAAAATATATTTAAGAAAATGCACACCAAAAAGTTACAGAATAGTATAAACTTCTACATGGGAAAATGTTGATTTTACAGAGAAACACAGGGTATAGCTAAGATGAGGTATGAAGGAAGAAATATATACCCCATCTTAGCTACACCCTATGTACCTCTGTTCTTAGAATATAACAGCCTAAGGAATGTACTTCTTTAGACTGCAATCCATAGATACTGAAAGCAAATTCATCAATCTTAACTTTGATCAAAAGAAGAGAAAATAGTTCATGGATCCTACCACGAATCAAACAAAGGAAATACACAATTCCTCAAGACACTGAGACAACTTCCAATCTAAACAAGCAAAGATATCTTTATACAGAGAGAATCTACAAATAAAGATGTGGTTTCAAGCCAGAAATAAAAAGGTTTGGAGATTTCTTTTCAAGCTTCTCTTCACATAATAGAAGACCATACGCTTTGGACAAATTTTTAAAAGCCAAAGAGTGCCTCTTAAAGCAAACACACATATGTGGGTATGGTTTCCTTCCTCTCACAATACAATTGCCACCAGAGCATCATATAAAGATTGCCAGCTAACGTTCATAACTGCAACTCCAAAGGGAACCATGAATGACTGGCAGCCAAGAGACCAGCAGTGAGGAATTCTACAGTCCACGGTGTCTTTTCCACAATCCCAGCATATTAAGGGAAATGCTGGCTTCCCAAGACACTTCCCAAGCAGAACAAAACGCAGCACAGCCCTAAAGGGAAAACTTGAAATCAAGCAGTCTATAAATTCCTGCTAGCTTTCTAGCAGAGTAGGCTAGCAAATAATTCCTTTTAAGAGATTGTACTTCAAAGTGAGCCATTCTTTTTAGTAAATATGTAATGATAAGAAGAATCTAGTTCCCAGGATACAGAAAGGCAAACGGACTCTTAGAAGGAAAAACCAAATTCTGAAAGGATAAAAGCTCAGAAGTAAATGAAGTGTTAAATGCGTCTTTTCCTCCAATAGAAGAGACACCATTCAGAAAACATCCTTTCCAGCAGCCAACACTCAGATAAGTGGAGATTAACCCCAGTCAAACAATCAAGCAAACAGAAAACAATTACCAATCAACTACCAAGGAGAAAACCATATCCCTACCGATACTGTCAGGGCAAGCTACTGTTTATAAACAGGGAGCAAATCTCACACTCACTAGTACTGATGATGTTACATAGTCAGATAATGAAATGTTTACAAGCCACCAAGAGCTCAGAGAACACCAAGAAATACATAGTGTCTTTTCCTCTTCTTGCTTCCTCTCATATTAAATTATCAATGATACTTAAATAGTTTTAAAATTACAATATCGTATTTTGTATGATCGAAACCATTAAATTGCGGGTATAAATAAAAGGACAGAAAAAGGCTTTCTGTGAAAGCATTTTATTCTGTGAGAGGAGTCATCAATCTTAAAAACAAAAAGCTTAAACCCTTCAGAGTTTTGGGAAATAGTTGCAGAAATTATGACATATTTATCCAGATATATAACAGTAAATTATATAGACTAGGGATCCATATTCTTTTTAGCACAATGAACAAATTTGGAAGTTTAAGTGTCTGGTGAACACAAAATTTATTTTTGAGATCATCGTAAGATAATATAATTTTGAAATATTTTATCCTGTCTGGGTAATTCATAATCTAAGTCTTAATTCTATAATTTAGTAAATACAGAAGACATATAAAAAATAAGATATTGTTAACCTGCTCAATATACCAAGATACCAAATGTACTTTAGTTCTCCTTGGCTGACCTCAAAAGGGTAAGTAGGACATTAAATGGTGAGTATTGGATAAGAGACGAGTAGTAAACTTGTAGGCAATAGGGACATTCAAATAAGTAAAACATTTCTATACCGTTAAAAGAAAGCTACTAGGAAATTAATCAACTGAGAGGAAACTTTACACATAAGATTCACTTATTTGCACAATGCTAAATGTTAATTGATGTGAAGTTCATTTTTCCCGAATAAACCTGCTGTTCTGTAGTTGACCAATGCAATGAGAGGGATCATTTTTTTCCCAAAGTTCACTGCTGTTTTCTGTGCATATTCAAAACACTAGATTGGGTAAGGATTAGAAGCTTGAATATGAAGCTTCTGATAATCCTATCTTGTAGGATTGTTTGAACACTTTTGGGAATGCGTGTATATCATGAATGAAAAGAAGAAAATATCTTTTCTCCTTAGCTTTCTCTAAATCATAAATCTTATGAAGCAAATATTATTTCACCATGTTCAATAAAGCCACTTTAATAAATATAACAGATCATGTTACTTGCGGCAACTGCATACATAGTTTAGAAAACCTCTGGAAATTTATGTCACAATAGATCCCAGCGGACATAATCTGCAAAGTGGTAAAGTTTTTGTTTGTTTGTTTTTTGTTTTAGGATCAGTGGAAGCTGCCTTTTCAGCAGCTTACACTGTGACAGATGAATAACAAAAGTATTTGGGTGTTAATCAATCTGGCAAGCAGGAAAGTAAAATGAAAACTGTTTATTTTTATGAACATTACGTGACAGCTATTCATGATGTTAGAGTCACCTATTTCTCAACATTTCCATTATCAGCCAGAATTTCTGATAGTTTAAAGAAAGGTATCTGGAATGTTTTTGATGAAACTTAAGGAGTTCTGCTCGAGATGACTGAAGCTATGGAACAAAACTAGCAACCTGACTTTTCAATTTTACAACACTGTAGAGGAGATGGATGGTCGAGGTTGGGAGAAACGAATAGCCTTCTTATTTCAACTTCAAGCATTCATTACCTTACACAAGGTTTTCGGTTAGTTTTTCTTTCTCATTTTAGAGTGAAAATTAAAGTAAATGAGAAATGTCAGCCAAATCCATCCTGGAATATAAACACTCTCTTTCTAAAAATGATTGCTTGCCAGATTAGCTGACTACATAGGAGAAACCATTGCGATTTATTCTCATTATATATGAAAGATGCTTGCAATAGATACAGGTTACCACTTAGGAATGTTCAAATACATTCTCTAAGATATTTGCACTAGCCGTGTAAAGCAAATAATAGGCCTTAGTCCATATTGCACACAAGGGAGCAATTTGGAAGTGGTTTGAGAGATTTTTTATTGTGTGTGTGTGTGTGTGTGTGTGTGTGTTCATGTGTGAGTGTGTGTGTATGAGAGAGAGAGAAAGAACATGTAGCACCTTTATTATACATTTGCACATTATGCATAATA
>JANHFL010005645.1:95656-111117 GCA_032468155.1 Oxyrhabdium leporinum | reverse complement strand
GTATTGCTTATAAGCTGTAAACCGCCCCGAGTCTTCGGAATGGGGCGGTATATAAATGTAAAAAAAAAAAAAAATAAAATAAAAAAAAAAAAAATTCTATATCCGTTCTCTTTATCCTTTCTGCTTCCACTACTCCTTCTAGTCCACCAGAAAAGTTAAACTCTCTCCATCTGGCAAGAGTGGATATTATTATTAGACATGTATATTAAATTGCTTCTTTCTCCATTGGGTGATTGAAGCAATATACAGAAATCAGATAAAAGCAGCAGTAACATAAAAATACACAATACACTGAAATCAAACAAACACAATCACTAGAATAGGTTAACAAGAGAAGCCAGAATATTCATCACAATAAAATCTGAAAACATCATTTAAGAACATTAAAAAGGTAATGGAACAATATAGTCTACACCAGCTGCCAAACATATAATAAAGAGGAAGCTAACCTGATTTCTCTCCCTATTTTCTTATTATAGACTTGCAATAATAAACACAAAACTGGGGATGGGAGAGGCAGGGCATAGCAGCAACTATTCAGACTGCCAGAGAAAGGTAAACCATAAACTTTGCTGCTAAATCCGTAAGGAATTCTTTCCATTATCTTAAAAACACACTGGAACTGCCACTCCTGAGGGAAAATATTTAAATGATAAAAGCAAACAGTTGTGCGACTTTATTATAAAACTAAGGTCTGGCATTTCAACCCTTTCCAGTAAAGTGCCCATTCTATGGCTGTGATTCAAATTTATATTTTATGTCTCTATTTCCTGTAACAAAAAAATTATATACCATCAAATCCCAAACGGCTTGCAAAAATATGGGATTAGATAACTCAAACATCAATCTATCCATACAGGAACTGTTCATAGGAGAAAACTCACACACTCTGCTCATGTAGAAAAATTGCGTAAAGGAGCATTAAGCATCTTTTGGGGCATCTTTTTAAAAAGCTGAAGGTAGATCTGTCTGACATTTTCAACCTATCAGAATAATGTAAGAGGGGAATACTCCAAGACAGGAACAAACCATTTCTCTTGCATTCCAGAGATGAGCAGGACAGAACCAAAATGGGCCTGATAAGAGTTGAGATTTTTAGTTAGTGAAATGGGTAGCTTCTACATCAATTAAGAACACTCATTTTGCCCTTGAAAAAAAATCCTGATTACTGAAGGGGGGAGGAGGAAAATATTCACAGATCTTTATACAGCATAGCTGTTTAGATTTTGAGGAGCTGTATTCCACTACATCCCAAAAGTGTTAGAGAAGATAGCTTGAGAAATAAGCAATTTCATATAAGAAACAGATGATCCTTCAAATATTTAAGACAACAAAGAGAACAATTTTGTTGGAGCTGTTTTGTATTTTCCTTCATGATTCCGTTAGCTTTGTTCCTCCTATTTGTTCCTCCTGTAACAAACAGACTGCCCAAAGTGCCAAACTAGTCTGCTCTTTTGATCACAGATTAATTAGCACTTATTGGTTGCAGATAAATCACTCCTAGGCTGAAGTGAAGCTTTAAATAAAAGCAAAGCCCCACTCCTAAAAATATTTTCAGTGACAGAGGTCTGCAACAGCATAGCTGCTTTGTTGATAAGCACTGATTTAGTATTAATTTCAGTGCTGCAGAAAACAAAACAAAAAAGTGAACCATTTTTACCAATCTGGTTTACAATTACAAGCTTAGGGACACAGTACCATGGAGAATCAATGTTCTGTTTATGTGACTGCTAATAATTTATGAAGGAAAGAAAAAAAAAAAGGGGGGGGGAACTGAAGGAAAGAAAAGCTTTTATGCACCAGTTCATAGTTTCAACTCTCATTTGGTTACCTGGTTTTGACCTGCCTCGCTTTGTCTGGTTGAAATTGAACAGAATTAGGTGTGATACTGGAAGAAGTGCCTCTTCCCTCTATCAGTGGAGATGGAAAGATTCCCCGTGTTGCAATTGTGCTGATATGCAAACTATTAAACATATTGTGCAAGATTGCCAATGCTGTGTTCTCTAGTTTCCTAGAAGATCTGCATGAAGCAGTGCCAGAAACGATCACCTGGATAGTTGAATTGGACATCCAGTTACAAGATCATACCCCATAGAAGTTTTACTTATAGTTACATGGACTTGATATATATGCTTATATTTCTTCAGTCAAGTTCTCATCATATGCTAAATAATAACAATTTCAACCTGCATCTGTCATAAAATCAGCACCTCTTTCATGCTAGAAACTCTGGTTTTAAACACTGCAATAGCTTTTTGTACCAGAGAAACTGACTTCTTTAATAAGAGTATTAAAGTAACCTATAGTAGAAGAAATTAAAATATGAATGAACACATCTGGTCAACTAGATATAACCCTGGAGAGAAAGGAAAAAGAAGCTTTAAAAGGAATTTTAGAAGGAAGGAATAGGAAAGAATTTGGCAGGAAATTTTGGTTAACTTGCATAAGTCATCCTGGCCAATAACTGGGCTCATTTTCTTGCTGGCTGGAGAATTTTGGCAATTGAAATCTAAAGTTGCTGAGGTTGAGAAGCACTGCTTTAAAGACCTTACTTGTTCAAAGTCATCCAAAAATACTGAAAGTTGGCCCTATTTAATTTAGCACAGCAGAAATATGCAGGGATCACACTTGTGTAGATTGAAAGTTGTCAAGCTACCCAAATGTTAATTTACTTCCTTAATGAAAAGGCAATCTTTCAACAGTAAATACAGAATGAAAGAGAAAAGTTGACAAGTTACAGATTTTTCAATTTACTGGACTAATTTAAAACATGATGGCATTAAATATTTGAATGGTAAGCTCCCATAAGCCAGTTCAGAGTTACTGTAATTAATTTACCTGCAGCTCAGAATGTAAACAATTTATGATTGCCAGTTTTTGAAAGAAGGAGCTGTTTGTTTTATTTGAGCGCCATAAAAACTGCCTTTACCGTAATCATTTCTGTTATATAGCAATAGCACTTAGACTTATATACTGCTTCATAGTGCTTTACAGCCCTCTCTAAGAGTCATCATATTGCCCCCAACAATCTGGGTCCTCATTTTACTGACTTTGGAAGGATGGAAGGCTGAGTCAACCTTGAGCCGGTGGGAATCAAGCTGCTGGCAGTCAGCAGAATTAGCCTGCAATTCTGCATTCTAACTGCCCCACCACAGCTCTTTCAGTTATTTGAAGAAATGTAAAACCACTTGCCAAATAGACTTTTTTGATCTGGAAAGGAAAAATGTTCCATGCCACTAGTAATTGCAGTACTTTAGCATCCTTAAGTAATGTTGAAAAGCTAAGAAGGATTAAACCTGGCTGGTCTAGTATGGGAGACCAACAGGAAAAAACCCTGGTTATAGGCTGAAAAGTTGAAAAAAAAATCTTGTGAGAAGGAAAGGGCAAACCGTTTCCCTACCGTTGCCAGAAACTGAGCAAAATGTGAAGAAAACTCTATCTTTTAAAGAAATATTCTTGAGTTACACATATCCCTTTTGCATTTGAGAACCATAATCTGATTGCAAAAATACTAATGGCAATTATCACACAAAAGGTATCCAGAGTTGTGTAACTACTCTCTCAAGGCCACAGGTAGCCTACCAAAGCTTTGGGTGCACCTCTGTTGTTAAATTATTAAAGTGACTAAAATAAAATCATTTAAATACATAACATTATTTGTTATTTTAATTGTTGACATGACTAATCCTCCTGGCTTTGTTCTATTTTGTGGGGTGATGGCAGTGGTGGTAAAGACCGCAATTTCCACTGTGCAATTAAAGAAAAAAAAAACCATTCTCTTAAGTTTGACTGCTGTTCTAACACAGAGAGGCTGACTTTAGGTAAAACACAATTAAATAATAAATGCAATGATGCACATATAACTTGATGAATTTATTCTTCGCGACAGTAGATCTCCTCTAATGCCAACACTGGATACTGATAGTGACTGCAAAATTAGGGCAAGAAAGAAGTATGAAAGCCAGAAATCCATATGCGTGCTGCTAGAAACAGCAGGAATTGCACAATACTTTCTACTTACTATGCCTCCTAAAAACATGCACAAAAAACCCACTCTGTCTAGCAACAGCAGTAGCACCTAAACTTATATACTGTTCCATAGTCCTTTACAGCACTCTCTAACCAGTTTACAGAATCAGCATATAGTTCCCAACAATCTGGGTCCTCATTTTACCAACCTCGGAAGGATGGAAGGATGAGTCAACTTTGAGTTTGTTAGGATTGAACTTCTGGCAATGGGCAGAGTTAGCCAAGCCTCAGTACTATTAATCTCTTCCATTAATACTATCGTAAAGCCATCACAAGCACTAAACTTAACATAAGGAAAAAAATAAATAAAGTATGCCTAGAATAGTGCTAGAGGGTGCCTGCTAACAAGCAAGTCTGTGCAAAGATGTGGACTAATTTGCCAGTTGTCTCTCCTGAAGCAAATTTGCTCAACGCGCCACAGGAGGTGCCCCCAGATCTTCTAGAATGAAGTAAATGGCCATTTGCATCAACCTGTCTGCTGCTTTATGCAGATTGGCTGATAGCAATCTTAAACGTCTGTAGACACATTATTGGGTTTCTATAGAGAGCAATATCACCAGCCATGAGAACAAGAGGCAATCAGAATAAATTAAAAGAATATGAATGTATATTGTGCCTTACTAGCAACACAACTCCTAATCTAACAATAGCAGTCCCTGTTCCCCTTGAATGGTCGAGACTAATTTCTCACAAACAGCCTTGATTAAGATTATCTCCCTTTGTTTTCAGGGGCTAAAAGAGGTGAAAATAGATCTGCCTCAAACACAACATCAACTCTGAAGTAGTATTAATACAAAAAAAATCGTAATTAAAGCACAGCGCCGGCAATCACTCAAATTGCAGCAGTATCAACCTTACAACCTTGTCTTCCCTGTTCAATCAAGCACTCTAAGGCTTTCATGGAGATTTCCATTAGCAGTTTATAGCACTGGCATGCTGTTAAAATGTGCAGATATGGCAACTGTTGATTAAAACATTAAGGTCCAACTTTTAGATCGAAGGCATGGTGCTAAATGTGTGGGCATGCACGTAGACCCAAGGAAATGAGCCATTTCAAAAGTTATTGTCTGTGTGTTTTCTCTTCCTACAGGAAAATGTAATTATTGATGTTAATCAGGATTCGCTTGGCAAATACATGCTAACGTTATGGGACCATATGTGTCTCATGCATAATCATACACAGGATTGGCCTTTGAAATATCTTGGTGGGATTAAATACAACAAAAGGCAACAGGAGGTACATGGCTAGATTTTTTATAACCTGATGCACATTTCATTTATAGAAAAAATACTGCCAATTCTGGTTATATCATCGTTGTATGGTTACTATAAAGCACAAGACCATGAAAACATGAAGCCACTGAGTTGGAATGAATTTGCTGCACTAACTATGTCAGAATCTTAATGTTCCACCTCTTTTCAATACCCACCATAGTATTAAATCTGCATGTTTCCAGTCTCAAACTTCATTAAATCTTGGATAACTGTTTTCACTGTTTAAAGTGGTTTAAGTAGTCTTCCTCAGTATGGTGGTTCCAAAGATGAATCAGATGACAGCTGTAATCATAATCAAGTTTCATCTGATCTTCAAAATTTTTACCCAGACCATTGGTCAGCTTGTGGAACAGCAAGTCTACCATCAGACAGAAATAATTGCCATCTTGAAGTTTTTATCCCATTCCAGCCTATGGAGACCCTGATATTGACAGACAGATCTAAGAAGAATGTCTTCTCAGAGATGGCTCTCCACCTGAGGAATGATTTTCCCCAGAGATTGCTTCTACCCTTCTGACATTCTGCAAACTACTATAACCCTAATTCCAAGCTTAGGCCTTGGTTGAAGATAATGGTTGAGTCTCTTTGGTTTATTTGTTTTGGTTCTATCTTCTAGTCTGTTGTCTCCCTCCCCCCCCTATATACTTTGGTTTATTTTTATCTCTAAGCTGCCCAGAATCACTATGAAATTGGGTGGCCTTGAAACTGAAATAATAAATCCAATTTAAAATAGCTAAGTTTTGAACTCTTTGGTTTTGAAGTCCTTGGTTTACAATACAATCTTTCTTGGGGGCCACTAATCGAATTTGATTGTTTAACATCCCTAGGTAAATCAAGCTACCTATAGCAAATGATGGATTAAAAAAATCATTATATTAATAATTTTTTTCATGACTGGATTAATGGTAGGACATTAAAATGTAAACAAAATTTTAGTATTTGTGCTAGTATTTATATAAAGAAAAAATATTTACGTAAGAGTTCTAAGGGAACACTTGGGTTTGTGAGATGATGTCTAATTCTGGCAGACAGCAAAAGAGACAGAACAGATTAAAAAGAATCTGCATTAATTCAAATGAGATAACTTATTTATCTTATTTATCAAACAATGTATCTATAATTTATTTATATGCCACCTTTGAAGTACAGTGGAGGAAACTTAGTACTTGGATAATATCAATTAATCGGAAAAACTGATGATTTTTATTCTGATTTGGCTGGTGGGGGAAAGTATAAATGTACGTAATTCATATACTGCTCATTGCCCAGGAATAATATATAGAATTGTCTTTTCCAATTTTATCTTTTAATACAACTGGGTTCGGAGGAGAGGCCCAAAGTTATTATCAGCCCAATTAGATAGACTAGACCAGAAAATAAATTCCACAGGAAAGCTAAAACTAACTTTAATGAGAGTGGTTATAATAACTGAATCCTATAAGTCTGATTGTGCTATACTGTATCTACTCCCTCCTTCATATATTCCTGGGAATTAGTAAGGTATCTTTTTGAGCCTCTTATGCATACTTTTTGTCTGCTGTGGATTTAAGATATGTTTCAATCCTTTTTGCTTTGGCAACAGAGCTTGTATATCTCCATCAAGGTCCTTCCTTACTTTCTACAATGATCTACTAGAAGTGAGCCTCCAAGTTGAGTTGGAGTTTAAACTTTTTCTGGTTCTTGTCTTGAGTGAAAAAAAGATTGTGACTATAGTGCCCACAGATGCCAAGGTACTCACAATAACTCTGGATGGCATCCATAGGACATCCAAATTATATTTGGAAATTATACTTAGGAGAGAACGACTTCAGATGTGTAGGCACAGGTTTCAGGAAGCTTTTAAGTATATTTAAGTGAGTAAGTGGGCTTTTACAAAAGTCAGATGAGTTACAATACTATTTTCAAAAGATAATTTTCCATGTATATAATTAAATATACAGATAATATTACTTAGAATATTAACACTGAGCATATGACTGGGGAATTCTGGGAGTTGAAGTTCACACATCTTAAAACTGCCAAGTTTGAAAAACACTGTTCTAAAACATTCCTCCAGTATAGCTTGTACTCGAATTAGAGGCAGGAGAAGGACTGATCATATGAGACTAATCAAACAGATGTAAAATAAGAGAAAAGCAGAAAGGAATAGAAAACATGCACAAAACTGTGCAAGTTCAGGAATATATTATAATAGTTGGTCTGCTCATGATATAAGTAGTATTTCAAGTGATAGTTCATGAGAATATCAGCTAGCCTAAATACATCCCCGCTTAAATGGAAATAACAGAAACCATGTGCCAGAATTATTCACTCTGATTTTCTCCTCTGAACTGCCCTGGTCTTTAACCATACTTCAGGGTAGGGAGAAATCAATGAGAGCCAGGTGGCATACAAGTTTAATTAAATAATATAATATTAGGGTTTAAGTTGTTCAGCCAGCACTTAGGGGTTAGTGAGGTTGGTCGGGAGGAGTTCCCAGGTTTTCTCTGCCATTCTTGCTACCAATTTTGGCACAGACTGTGGCTTGTCTGAGTGCCTGTGCTTTTTCTCTCCTACAATTGAATCTTGTGTTGACCTGAGCCTGGGCTACATGTGGTAGAACCACTGCAAATAAGAAAAACAACAGTGCAGCTCAGAGATGGAATGGATGGCATTGTACATGGGGACATGTGAGAGAGTGTGGAAAAACAAGGAAGGAGGAACAGGGTTGCTCTGGTTATATAAGGAGCTGTGGTAAGTGGTCTGGGGCTCAATACAGAGTTTGACATTTTGGTAACAGCATATTCAAGGATGCTATGTGCCATGTCGCATATCCTAAACGTATTGTATACATCTCTGAAAAAAAGTATATGTGATTTAATATTGGCATCTTATGAAAAATACCCTTTAATGTGTTTGTGATTATGTTTCTCCAGCCTGAAATTAACAGCTGACTTATGATTAATGTCTTTCTCAAAGCCACTTGCTGATCCAAATTACTTACAACTGCTTACATTCCTCCCCCAACCTCTGCTGACAAATTTTGAATTTGACCCAAACAATTTTGTAGACAGCAATGATTTTGAGCAGTTTGAAACAAAAGAATGTGAATTTGTCAATACGCAATCTCATACACAATATGAGAAAATGTTATATTTCATTGGCCCTATTTATTTATGTTTTAATCCAGCCATCTGACAAGAATTACATCCATTGGCAATTATCCAAAGAAGCAGAAGGAGAAAGTGAGGAAACACCATCTGAGGACATTTTGTATTATTTTTTTTACATGAGATTTTTCAACATCTCTTTAGAAAACATATTTGGGTAATTGCTTAGTAGTGTTTAAACTACATGCAGAGAACTCAATCAGCCTAATCTGAGATTATGATCTTCAAATAGTTACTTTCCCTAGTAGAAATCCTAATAGAAGTCACTTTCCCTAGTAGAAATTTTTAAACTGGTAGAAATCATGGGGACTATCATTTAACGAAAAACATGAGAACATTCAAGCTTTGAATATCAATTAGGCTCTCAGCCTAAAAATGTTAGTTTATAATGCAGCAAAACAAAATAAGATTGCAATATCAGGGAATTGCCAATACAGTGAAAACTTAAATATTGTGTTTTGTGAGACATATCAAGAAATATAAACCTGAGGAGAGCTGAAGAATCTTCTTGGAGGAGAAGTTAAACATCTTCAAGGAAAAAAACCTCAGTATCAGTCAGAATATCAATCAGAACAGAGCTGGAAGGTGCCTTGGAGGTCTTCTAGTCCACCCCCTGCTCAAGCAGGAAACACTATACCATTTAAGACAAGTGGCTGTCCAGTCTTTTCTTTAAAACCCCCAGTGATGAAGCACCCACAACTTCTGAAGGCAAGCTGTTCCACTGGTTAATTGTCCTCACTGGTAGGAAGCTTCTCCTTAATTCCAGGTTGCTTCTCTCCTTGATTAGTTTCCATCAATTGTTCCTTGTCTTGCCCTCTGGTGCTTTGGAAAATAAATTGACCCCCTCCTCTTTGTGGCAGCATTTCAAATACTGGAATGCTGCTATCACGTCCCCCCAGTCCTTCTTTTCTCTAGACTAGCTAAACCCAAAACAAAATCCAGTTGACTTTTGAAAAAGCATTTTTGGGACAACTATGATCTAGATGACCAAGAATCTCCAGAGACATTAAGCAATGTAAAAGTATTAGCTGTGCCCAAAACTATATAAAATAAACTGGAATTAAGAAAAGGTTTCCAAATTACTTCCACTGAAAAAATATTAGATATATTATATTATGAAATATTACATTTTCACAATCAGGTTTACTATTAGAAAAATATCTGAAATCCTTCATTCAGTATTCCATATTTATTAATACTAAAATAACTTGCCTGTCTAAAAAGTATATGGTACTTTTTAAAAGCAATTGATATGGTTTCAATATTTTGGTTTTTAATTGTTCATCTTTCACTAATCCCAGGTATCAGGACTGGTGAGATAACATTCAACTTTCTAAAGAAATTGGCATTCCTGATTGAGTATCCATTTTACTATATCAATATCTTGTTTTTACAGCTTCTCAGACTAATATTAATAAAAATAATGAGAAGTGACAAGTTATTTCCCAGTCTATTTATTTGCAATCTTATTGCATTCCTAAATTGTACTTCATGCATTATGATCTTTCATGGAACTTTGCATAACTATTTGCATTTTACTCCCAATAGTACAAGATAGTATGACAGAGAAATACAGACTCCGTGTTTAGACTACAGCAAAATAAAATGCACTTTGGGCAGTTGCATAACCAATGGATCTAGTGATGAATAAACTGATAATCTTATACCGTGCATGTCAAATATTTGCTGGTATATTTAAAGTTGATTTAATGAAACTGATTTCTCATCCAAAAATGCTGACATAAAGCCAAAGTAAAAAAATGATGCTCTGAGTAGAAAATAAATAGGGTTTTTTTTCCTAATACCATGTATGCCATATTATTCTGGTATGTCAGAATAACATGATTTGTTATCTTCTTTGGAAGCTAAGTGACAACCATCAACATTCTATTGACATTCAATGTTCTAGCATACCAATATTAGCGTTGATATGAATATACAAGTATTTGTATTAATATATCATGTTTAGAATCTCTTTATGTGGAATTAGAAAAGTCATATATAAAGTCAAACATTATGCCTACTTAATTAGTAATCTTCCATTCACAATGCAGAAGTGGTATACAGTATATGAGCTCATGCATTTTTCTCATCTACACCCCACAGACACAATTCACCCTACTTCCTTACACCCTACACCCTACGTAGACAGCATCAAGTATATTCTCAAATTTCTTATCATGCAGAAATTTCCTCATGGCTGTATGAGTACAATTAAAGTTATATTCCATACATATGTTCACTTTTGGGGATTTGGCAAAAGACCTAAAATAGCAATTAATTATTTTAAAAATAATATAAATCATATAAAAATATAAAAATAATATGGTTCTAACATTCTACACCAGGGGTGTCAAACTCACATCGTCATGGCGGCATCACGTAACGTATCAGGACATTTTTCCCTTTCACTAAACCAGGCGAGGGTGGGACCAGCACGTGATGCATCCAGCCCCCGGGCTGTGAGTTTGACACCCCTGATTCTACATGTTTCTTACATTGTTTTTGTGTATTTGTGCTATTTACTTTGCTTGGCTGGGAAAGGATTAAAAACATAACAATAAACTAGGAACAATGAATAAGATTCATCAAGACATCACGGGTAAAGGTGAGGAATAGACACAATGCTATCACAGTGCTTCTGGGCAAAGCCAGGTCTTTGAGCTGCTTTGAGCTGCTCAGGGCCCAAGGTCAAAGCCCATAGTTATAGAAGCTCTAGGCACCATTTTACTCAATGCAATTTTCAGCACTTTTTACTAAGTTTTCATTTTAACAATCCAAGGGACAACAATTTTCATGAAGAATGAACACTTCTATCCAAGATTTTAGTTCCATTCTCATGTTCCGCTTCATTGTTTATATTGGCCCAACACCATATTTAAGGCATAGGACTGATATATAAGAACTAGTAATTTGGAACTTGGTAGTTCCCTCCTCACCACTGACACAATCTTCTTTCTATTAGGCTAAATGATCAAGCTGTTAGGCTTAGTACAAAGTCTTATTTTGCACTTTTTCTTTCTCACTTACTACAGGTGTCCAAGCAAGATATAGCATGTTCTCAAGCCAAACACTAGCAAGAGAGTACCACTTTAACACTTTGCTCCCACAGTGGTCCTTGCTGTGTTGGTATACATGTAGGTGTGATTTACTGTGCCCACAGTTTAATACAACTGTTTGTTCCTATACAAAATGCAGACTGTGGGAAGAGGAAGGCTCAATAATGAATATAAAAACTTTTGCAGGACCCTAAATTAACACACCTCACAAAAATGTTATTGTCCCATATCCTGCACTTTATTTAGTAACTCAAAAAAGAACAAACTTAACTATGCAAGACAATCCTGGCAATCTTTTTAGTACTTTGGACTTATCTTACATTTCCTTGACGTATGACCACAACTGAGCCCAAATTTCCATTGTTGTTAAGTGATTTTTCCCCATTTTAAGACCATTCTTGCCATAGCTGTAAAATGGATCACTGGAGTTGTTAAGTTAGTAACATGGTTGTTAAGTGAATCTGGCTTCCCCATTGACTTTGTTTGTCAGAAGGTCACAAAAGGTGATCACATGACCTCAGGACACTACAACCATCATAAATACTGTACATCCCGGTTGCCAAACAACCAAATTTTGATCACACTACTGGGATGCTACAATGGTTGTAAGTGTGAAAAATGGTCATAAGTTATCTTTTTCAATGCTGTTGTAACTTCTAATGATCATTAAATAAATGGTTGTAAGTCAACAACTACCTGTAGGCAGTGGTGGGATTCAGGCGGTTTCGGCCAGTTCAGTCAAACCGGTAGGAAAGATTCTGGCTGGCCCTTGCCTGGAGTTTCCCACATGCCCTGTTTTGGCTCCCAGGTAAGTGCAGGGAGGCCCGCTAGGCCCGAAATGGGGCACGGAGTGTGTGTGCAGAGCAGCCTCCCCATGCCCTGTTTTCTCTCCAGGAGGCTTTGGGGAGGCCAACTTGGCCCGAAACAGGTAGCAGTGGGGCGCGGCACGCCGCCGTGCCCCATTTTGGCTCCCAGGGGGCTTTGAGGAGGCCCACTAGGCCCAAAATGGGGTGCGGGGTGGCCACGCCACCCAGTCACATGACTAATAAGCCACACCCACCAGGCCATGCCCACAGAACCGGTAGTAAAAAAAATTGAATCTCACCACGGCCTGCAGGACTTATTTAATTCAATCCACTCAAGTCATGCAGTGCTGGTTTACTGTGGCCAGAGGTGATCCTAGGATGGAACACTGAAGAAGACTGAAGAAGACTGGGAATCTATGTCAAAAGTGTCCTGTCAGGGTCACCCAAGTACAACCAGCTGCAGAGCTAAAGCGAGCAGGAGCCTATAATAGGCAGTAGCAATTTAGCAAGAAGTTGGAGGCAGATGATCACTTTAATAACAACGGCAAGGGCATCAATTTATGCTGCATGGGAAAAGGTAACAGGAAACCTTTCCTATACAACCAAGAAACCTACAGATGATCATTGACTTATGACTGGATATTTGTCAAGAAATATGAGATGGATTCAATTCCTTTCCATCCCACTACACCCCAAGCAGAGGCAAAGACATCTTTTAAGACATTGTTGTTACATCTCTCTTTTTTAATCCTACGAGGTAAAAAAGAAAAAGAATCTACCTAGAGGCCGGGGTGGAAGCATAATTACGTATATAGGTTTGCATATGTTTTCTCCTTAAGCATGGTCAACAAATGACTTAATAGTCTAGCTATGGTCTTCCATAATATTCTAACTAGGTTTCATGCTGTCTTCATAACCAAGCAGATTGGACTGGGAATTGTCATCAAACATAAATCTGGGGAAGGTCACCATAAATGTTATTAAATATTTCAATCAATTGGTCACAAGAAGCACATAATAATAATGATCCTCAGTAACAGCACTGGGATGAAGGTCATGATATAATACCATAGACCAGGGGTGTCCAACCTTTTGATCTTGAACTCCCATGGCTGGCTGGGGAATTCTGGGAACTAAAATTCATATATTTTAAAATTGCCAAGGATGAACACTCCTTCCATAGACTAAGGAGGAAAAGATTGAGGCTCACACTGTTTGAGGAGACCCTTAAATTTATTTAGTCTAATACTGTGTTGAGGATACCACTAGTTAACATGGTGTAAATATTCTGCAGGTGGGTTTTTTTGAAAGAAAAAAAAAGACTCCCAGTGGAATTAGATTATGGCGAGCCATATAACAAACTATTTGGGGGCGGGGGAAGGAAAGGATTTCAAAGCCACTATCAAAGAGCTTTGAAGAATTGTTGCACTAAATAAGTCATTTGGGAAACAAAATAAATGCCATGAAGCCTAATGCAGCCTCCACAGAAATCTGGAGCATTAAATTTTATATTAACATATAAATTATTCACAAAAATCTGTAACACTTCCTCGTAAGGGTCAGTGATAAATACTTGATGGAACATAAAAGCCATAGACATGCTTATAAATTAGTAAGTATGTTATGAATGGTATTATAAACCCTTAATAAATTGTAACGGTGTTAAATATTCATAACAGCTGTCATAGAGGACATCTGTGTATCAATGTATCTATGATGTATCACAGGCATTGAAAGATAGAGTCACACCACAGCACTAATAAGGAAAATAAGCAACTGGTTTGGGGGTCTTTCAAGGTTATTTAGAACAAAATGAAAGATGTCCACCAATTGTTTAGAATTCTGTACGAAATGATGATGTAGAAATAGTACATGACTTAGAAATAGTCTACATATTATGGAACTTCAAAAGCAGGATCTATTATTAGTCAAAATCCTAAATTTATGAGCTTAATTCTCCAAATCCTATTGATTATTTGATTGTGTGTTCAGGCAATAGCAATGATAATTTTCTGTTATTAATTTTATTAACCAGGACTGACAGCAAAGAACTTCTTTTACCACAGTCAGAATCATATTTGTGCTGTGAACATGTGCATGTTTAAGTCAGTTGATACACCTACTCTCAAAAGTCAACAGTGTTTATGTGGTTCTGTGAATGCTGAAAAATGAACCTCAAATCCATAGCACCTGTGGTCTGATTCAGAAAGGAAAGAAAAGATGGATGACAACTTCTACTAGACAATGATCTATGGAAACAGTCAGCAAACCTTTTCTGTAAAGGGCCAAATCCCAGCCCTCCATGGGCATGGCTAAGAGGTCTGCTGCCCAAGGATGGTGCTGGTCCACCAACAAAGAGGCTGCTGATAAGTTGTCCGCCAAGACGTATCTCCCTTAGCTCCACCTTTCACTCTCGAAGCTAGGATGAATTTCAGGCTTGGTGATCTGCTGCTGGTCATCTGCCCAGATATTCTTAGTTCACAGACCATGTAGATGATGGGCCAGATTGGCCCACAAGCTGTAGTTTCCCAACTCCTGCTCTACTGTAATGCAAAGCCCTCTTATGAGAGATTAAAAGGAACAGTTATACCATAGAATGATATTACCAGAAAAAAATATTGGGGATGGGACATTTTTGGTTCATTATTCTTCTTGCTTGTTATGAAAGTTTAAAGTCCTTGCTGCTTTATCAGAAAGAATAGTGGGTTTATTCCTTTGAAACTATAGTGCAATGCTTTTTCCTTTAATCTGAAACTAGTTAGGAAAAAATATGCACATTATATTTTAGAAAAGAATGAAATTCTTAAAGCTAAAATCACCCAATCCTAACCTATTTTTGTCCTGGCTTCTTTGATTGGCTGATTTTGGGAAGTGATCAAAGCCATTTTGAAAGAGGGTATTGGACAATTTTCACTCAGTCTCCAACTTCTGGTTAAGGGAAAAGTTTGTTGAGAGTGTGATAGGGAAATCTGAAGTTAAATTTGAATTTGAAGTTAAAACAATTTCCCATTTTTTTTAGATAAAATGTAGATGTATAAATCATCTTGTTCCTCTTCTGTGGCAGCCCATTCTAAGATGACATTCTTCCAAAAACAAACAAATATAAATATAAATATAAATCTCTCTCTCTCTCTCTCTCTCTC
>JANHFL010005645.1:50300-67350 GCA_032468155.1 Oxyrhabdium leporinum | reverse complement strand
ACTTCACTTTCCAAACTACAGCCAGGTACTTCAATCAATTGGTCCTTTCTCGGACAGGATATTCATATAGCTGAATTATTCCTGTACAGATTAAGAGTGTCATAATCTAATGTTGGCATCTATATGACTTGTGGACTTTAACTCCCATAATTACCCAGCCAGCATGGATGGCTGAAGAATTCTGGGAGTTGAAGTTCACAAGTCTTACAGGTGCCAAGTTTGGAGACCTCTGATATAATGGTTCAGATGTTGGTCCAGAAGGTTTAGGGCCATCTTCAGTTAAAGAACTTTGCTGGATGATTTGGGCACAGTTGCCCATTCTCAGGCCAACCTACCTCAGAGAATCACTCTGGGAATAAACTAGCAGGTAAGAGGAGGAAAAGACAAATATAAAAGTTGTCAGGCATCACATGTAGCACAGATCATGGCAAGAGTTTATACAGGAAGACAGCCTGCAAGGGCTCCCAGATCTGGGCAGAGTTTGAGAAATAAACTGGCAGGTTGCAAGCAGAGGAACAGCAAGAGTTGGCTTGAAACCATGTGTCTTGGCTTTAATTTTCAGTCTGTTTCCACAGGGGGAAGATCAGTCAACAGAGATCAGGTGGAACATCAGCTGTAGGTGAAAGCAGATACTGTTGGGTTCCCCAAATATAGCAATGGTTTCAGCTTTGCGACATGTGCTCCCTCCAGGAGGCAGGTTAGGCAAGAGACCAGATGGCAGCTGTCAAGATAATATCTAGAGAATATAAGGAGGGAAGACAGAAAAAAACAGCCAGAAAAAAACAGCAGCAGCATTAAGCACAAAGGGACAGGCACAGAAAATTAGCCAAAAAGTTGGGAAGGAAAGAGGACATAAGAACAGGAAAATACATCCATATTTATTTGCATGGGCCATTCACTTCAAATCACAAGGACAGAAAATTGAATCTGTGCATTTTGATTCTTCTTGGTTTTTCACTCTCTGGTCTCACATTTGTTCCATTGTTCCTTCAGTTGCTTGTTCTTCTTTTTCTAAGTCCATCACCAACAATGGATTATTTCTGTATGCATGTCTCGGCCCATGGTGAGTTAAGTGATGGCATGTCCTCCCTCTAGCAGTGCCTGGAGGCTGTTAGGGAAGCAACGGGTTGAAACTAAATCCTGGCAAGACTGAGTGGCTCTGGGTTTGGGGTTCATTGGCTCAGGGGGAATTGCCACCTTTGCTCTTGGATGGGGTGGCATTACTCCAAACAGACCTTATGCGTAATCTTGGAGTTCTCCTGGACCCACGTCTCCTGTTCGAAGAGCAGGTGGCGGTCATGGCCAGAAGGGCCTTTGCTCAGCTGTGGGTTGTGTGCCAGTTACACCCTTTCCTGGATCAACAATCCCTACTCACAGTCACTCATGCCCTAGTCACTTCCCATCTTGACTACTGCAACGCGCTCTACATGGGACTGCCCTTGAAGAGCATCTGGAAGCTCCAGTTGGTGCAAAATGCAGCGGCCCGCATGGTTTTGTGCAGACCCCGATGTGCACACGTATCACCTCTCTCGCGGGAGCTGCATTGGCTGCCAATTTGCTTCTGGGTGCAATTCAAGGTGTTGGTTGTCACCTTTAAAGCCCTTTATGACTTGGGACCAGGTTATCTGAGGGACCGTCTCTTGCTGGTCACATCTACCCAATGGCAAGCCACAACCAGCTTGCGATACCCTGGGGAGGGGGAAATAGCAGGGAGGGAAGCAGTGGCATCTAGGGGCGACAACATGCTTGGCTGGGCATCGAGCAGTGAAGAAAGGCCCGACAGCTCCTCCTAGCAGCTGACAGGTGTGGCAGCAGAAACAGCTGTGCGCCACTGCAACGGCCCGGGCGGCTTCGACATGCTTGGCTGGGGCAGCGTCAGATCCGGCCACAGTGAGGAGAGGCCCTACAGCCTCCTCCCCCCCAACAGCTGATCAGTGCAGGCTGCTGCGGCGAGCAGGGACAGGTGGCTGGACGCGCAATGGAGGCCAGTAACCTATGGCCTGACGGACTACCTGACGGAGCTGGATGCTGGCTACATGGGTGGGACTGCGGGGGCGTGGCCTGCCTATAAAGAGCACTGGGAGGCAGTAGCTCCCAGCACTGACTTTGTAATACACTCATTGATGCTAGGACCCAGGTTTGATTAAACCTGTATCAAACAGTTCCTAGCCTGTTTGTTTCTGAGTTCGGCCTGGGGATTTGGATTAGTGAGACCTGACCCATCAGAGCAGGGAGGCAGGGAATGCTGTGGGTTCCATCCCCGAGATATACCTGGTGGGACCCAGAAGGAGGGCCTTCTACATGGTGGCTCCCTCTCTCTGGAACATCATTCCCCCAGAGATTAGAACGGCCCCCATTCTAATACTCTTCTGGAAGGCGCTGAAGGACCTGGGGAACCCAGACTGGAATGGAACCCATTAAATAGCTTGTGTGATCTGTTGTCGCCTGGGCGGGGGATGGGGAGTGATTTTATGATGATTTTATTATATTAATTTATTTGATTCTTTTTATTAGTTTTATTGTTTTAAATGTGCTTTTATATTCTGTAAGCCGCCTTGAGTCGCCAAACAAATAAAATAAATCAATAAATTTCATACACATTTTGAGGCTTTCTGTGTGTGCATAGGAGTGGTCTCGAGAGTGAGAATCTGACCTGAGCAAGAATTAGTGAAGCGGGTTTTATAACTGAAACAGAAGGGAGGTTTATTTACAGTAAATACTGTAGAGATATGGCAGAGATAAGCCAAGTCTAACACCTGGCTAACTACCTTCCACCTGCCAAGAGACAAGTCAAAAGGCATGTATTTTGTATATATATATTCCTGTAAGGAAAGGCTGAAGAAAGTGATTCAGGTGATTGTCAATATTTTGGACAGTGAACAAGCAGAGTAATAGTCAAAGGGGAAAACAGAGTGAATTCTTAATGTCCCATGTACATTCTATGATTCTGTATAATTGAATTCATTGAATTTATAACTCCAACACATTTCTCCTATTAGACATATTTTTTCTATATTATGGGAGTTCAACCACTCTGATTTGCAAAACTCTTTATGGATTGATATGCTAGTGAACTCAGCCATTCTGTCTTATTTAACAAACCACAGGTAAAACAAGCCTGGCTTAGCACACCGTGTCTAAAAGTGACAGTGTGTGTGAAAACAGGGAGATAATTTGCACATTTAAAGTGGGGGGGGCACGTGAGGGGAGCCAGTAAAATGAAATAAAAACTAGCGTAAGTCAAGTTGAAACATAGGGCAAATATAACAAGCATTTTGGATTAAGGAATCATTTGGGAAGCAAGCTCTGGGAATGCTGGGGAAAACAAACTGCCAGATACTCTGCACACAGAATTCTCTGTTCTTTATTGCTTGCCAGTTGGCACCATCCAAAATACTGTGACAGAGTGTGGGGATGAGAGAGAAGGCATGTGAACATGGGAACACCAACTGGCCAACAACAAGCCAGTCATCTTCTGATTTCCCTTTCCATTTGGCTTAAATCACTGTGTCATTTTGCTTTAATGCTTCATATCAGGCACGCTTCTTATTTCATTTTAGTTTCCATGTTAGTTAAATGTATTATTCTCTATCTTAAAAAAAGGATGAAAGGGAAGAACCGGTGTCACATAAAACCCATGGAATACAAATAGATAATTTAAAGGTCACCAGTATGTATGTACATATATGCATGTAGGTATGTATCTAAATGTAAGTTTTGAAAATGAATGCATTCTTTTGAGATACCATATTTACGGCAGCCAGCATAACTTTGATTGGTAAAAATTACCACAACTTTGCCATGTTAACCTGAAAGAGAATTTGGTTGAATGATTTGCAGAGGACACTATAAGAACTGTGAAATTATTCAACAAACTTTCACCAGTTAACCCAGCAAAGCTTTTTTAAAAACATGTGCTGGCAAATTGGGATTTGGAGACAGCCTTGAAGCATCCCAAACTTTTGAATGGCTACTTTAAGCAGTGGTTGCCACTGAATGCTTTGCAAAAGCCAAGAAAATATTTGTTAGTCTTACATTACTTTCCTTTAAAAGTAATGGGCTGGATGCATCATGTGCAGGCCTCGCCCCTGCCCGGTTTAGCGAAGGGGAAAAAAGTCCCAATACGTCATGTGACAAGGTGAGTTTGACACCCCTGCTTTAAAACATAGTAACCATCAATGGCTTTATGGCCAATTTGTTCATATTTGCATTTAGTATAGATGAAATTTCTTAGTTTCAAGCTCCTGTTTAATATTATAGTTCTCTATCATCTAAAAACCTACAGTAAATTGAATGGAAATGAAACCTGGAATCTGTTTGTATAAGATTCCAAGAAACAGTACTTGTAACCCACCAGTGTGACAACAAACTGAAACAACATAGTTTAAATTAAGTAGCACCGTGATTGTTGCTAATTGATTAAAATGCTTTCCAGGCTTTTCAAAATATTCATTGTGAAAATGTGAAATAAAATCCCTTTATTCTTAAAATTAATTGGATTGAAAGAAGCTAAGATGCAGTGAAATTTCTTTTAGCACAAATTTTTAGCACATTTTTATACTAGCTAACTCATATCTTGGGGGTTGAGATTGAAAACAGTTGCAAAGGTTTATTCATAACATGGCACTGTTATCTTCATTTGCTAAGCTTAACAGTGACCAATTCTAACCATTATCTTTTGGTTTGATAATTCCAACATAGAAAACAACAGGCCTTACATTATTATTGTGAATATGATGGATCTTACACTAGAAAGACAAATGGCAGGCCAAATTAGACTTTCAAATACTATGGTAAGTTGAGCATACTAGCTATCAGAAGAGGAATTCTTAATTCTTTTTGATTGAATGTCAGTGAAGTTATAATGACACGGTGACCTGTTCCTTGGTATGCTGAATAGTTTCTATTCAGAAACTATTCAGCATACCAAGGAATTTATGTATAGTTTAGATTTAGTTTAATTCAATATTGTTTTTGATTATATATTATAAGCAGCACAGAAATTGTATAAAATATAATTCTATCCCAAAATAACAGCATAACCCTGTTACACAAATTTATATTTAAATTATTATAGCAGGCCCTAAACAGCAAAAAAGGAATATAAAAAATAATCTAATCTAGTAAAAATATTTTCCTACAGATTTTCCAGACTGTAAAAATAAGTCAGCCCCCCAAATCTTGGTAAGATATATTTTTATGGGAGTTAAATAAAGCACCATGATCATTATTTCTGTGGTTTTGTGAAAGTGATTTCTGTAAAAGTGGGACACAGATCAGGGTTTTCCCTATACATGTGAGAAATAGAAACAACAGAGTTGATTTCTTTTCAGAACCAGTCCATGGGAATTATTCCAAGGTGACCATTAGCACTGTGAAAAAAATAAAAATAAAATACTGACAGAATAGACATCTTGTTGCCATTATGACTGACATCTTCTACCCATTTCTTTCAAACTTAAAGGACATACAGTCTCTAGCTCCCTCTGAATTACAAAACATCTGATTCACTAGTTTTACTCCTAATGTAGCATCAGAGACTAAATGTAGAGTATGGCCTCTTTGACTAGGTTTAGTCTGTAATGAGTGAGCAGATTTCATATCTGTCTGTCTGTCTGTCTGTCTGTCTATCTATCTAATCTCTCCATCCAATCCATCTTTTATCTCTCTAGTAACTCTCTTTCTTTCTTTCTTTCTTTCTTTCTTTCTTTCTTTCTTTCTTTCTTTCTTTCTTTCTTTCTTTCTTTCTTTCTTTCCTTTCTTTTCTTCTTCCTTTTTCTCTCTCTCTCTCTTTCTCTCTCTCTCTTTTCCTCCTCTCTCTGTATGTCTCTGTAACTTTTTCTTTTTCTTTAGAATTATTCTCCTCTCTCCCTCCTTTAATAAATATTATCCTACAATACTTGGATCATTCTGCATTACACTGCAAATGGACATGACAGTACTGAATAAAACAAAGTCTTGTAACATCGACCAGCTGTCTGAGGCAGTCCTCTCAATACCTACTAGTAGAGAGCAGCTCTCATCTATTTCTCTCTTTGCTGCTACTTATTCTTAGATTAGATGACAGTGATGGTTAAAAAGAAAAGTCAAAATTTGTGTCCCAGTGATAACTATTTAGATGTGTATTAAACACCCGCTGTATAGCTATACTGGATTTTAATCAACACATACTAAATACTTGTACTTTTGAGTTCAACTTACTATTCAGTCATAACATTCTACATAGATTATATAGGATTCAACATGCTTGGTTTTAATGTAAATCTTCTATATTATGATTAATAATTCATCTATATGAAATAAATTATTAAGGTTTTTAAACATTCTTACTATAGGGCATTAGCAAAAGGAGTACCAAATCTTTTTGATCATATACAATTAGGCTCCCTAAAACCTAATTATCTGCTTCACATAGAAGGCAGAAATAATATTTCCAAGCAAAGATAATATTCTTTTATCCTCTCTTTTGTTTAATTATTATACTTTACAATTATAATGCATAATACTGTTGAATCCTCCCCTTGTGACCAAAGATAAATGTTTGACTACCAAAGCAACCCTTTCTTACAATTTCTATACTCCAGCTCCGCACTTATCTTTTGGCTTTGCAAAATCAATTTAAAAGACGTATCATGACTATCCATTTAATTGTGGATACCAGCAGTGGCCATACCAACATTTAGACAGTCACTGGAAATAAATATAGTAAACTCAGTGGTCAACTAGTATGTGCCATAAATGCATGCATCAAAGAATCAGGCACTGAAAACTGTTACACTCCAGTATCTAGCAGTTGCATTCATGTACTAAAATATTGTTTTACCTTCCATGTGAGTAGCTGAATTCATATCTAAGATCACATTTTGTCGGAATTCATGATGATCTAGTTTCATACAATATTGTGGTATATCTTAAGAAGCTAGGCTCCCCTCATCCCATTATTTGACTTCACTGTATCCCTGGGTAATTTTTCACCAATTACTACGGTATCAGTCAGACTTTCCAGCAATGAATAGAGTTTAAAAATTGTTGTGATTTCTTATTATGAGAAAACCCATTCAGAACAACCAAAGTGCTTTGAGAAACATTAAATAACAAACAAATATACAAAAGGAATTTCAATGTTCTCTTTGGTGGCCTCAAGTTCATTTATGGAAGAAAGCTTTTAAAATTCTACTCTTAGCTGAAGATTACTGAAAAGAACTTTCAATCAATCTTTATTTGGAATGTGAGGTTTGGAATTAAGTAGGTACTACTAACTGGTCACCTACCTTCATCACTACCAACTTTATGTCAAGCAATGAATGTGTATGGTTACCATTCTTAAGCTGCAAAATTCAAAGGAACAGTGGGTGCAGCAAAAAGTCTTCTGAATTTCCTTGCTCTCATTCTAGTTCAGTTTTTTGCAGTCTAGTTACAATGATCCTACAGATACAGAAACAAAAGCTCCTACTGGAGACCCTCCCCTTCCTTCCCTCCCCTCTCCCCCTCCCCTTCTGAATCTTTGTCCAATATAATACTGTCTTTGTGGAGGGGAGGGAGTGGCAGCTGTCAGAATCTGCTAGCAATTAAATCCCATCTTCTTCCTCACATTACTCTGACAAACTCCAATTGTCAATCTCCTCCATTTTCTTACATTGCAAACAGGGTGATAAAATAAGAACACTTCTTAGCTGATGCACATATGCAAACAACATCATTACATAGAATATAAGAGCTGATTCATGCTATTTCTTAAATATAGTCTTTTAAAAGAGTTATATACTGAACTTGGCTATAACAATAAGAGAGAAATTATTTGAATTTTACTTTGTTAGAATAAATGCAGAATAAATGGTATGTAATTCCACATGGTCTCTTTAAAAAGTATTTTGAAAAATTTCTTCCAAGTCTGTAAAGTCACTTCTAAGATGGGAGCCTGTTTAATGAAGCCATCATTACCCAATCTTTTCACTGTCTGACAGGCTAGGGAACTATTGCTAAAGAAGTGTGTAGGAGGTGATGGCATGTGTCATACTGAAGCAGTGTTTCAGTAATATGAAATATATATAGGAACCCCTTAAAAAGTTTGCAGTGCATTTCCAATCCTAATCAGAATGTTCTTCTTTAAGCCTAGAACAACAGCTGCATAATCCTTGGAGCTTGACAAGAGTTCTTATTCTTAACTCTCCATATTTATAATTATTTTGCATAGTGTAAGCATAGTATAGGATAGCAATAGTACTTAGACTTTTATACTGCTTCACAGTACTTTATAGCCCTCTCTAAGCAGTTTACAGAGTCAGCATTTTGGCCTCAAAAATCTTCATTTTACTGACCGCAGAAGGATGCGCGACCAGCGCGACCAGCGAACCTCTTGCAGCCCACCTCTGCCCTACTTCCTCCTAGCATTGATGACGTTACCTAGTTTGATAATGAAACAACCAAGCTGAGAGACAACCAAGGACTCCACAGCTCAACTTTGAGCTAATATTCTCTTCTATCAGTACAGGATGTGTTTGTGGAATCAACCTTCTCCCTGCAGTTTGTTGCATGGTGCAAAGGGCATGATGGATTCTCTTTCCCCTTACAGAGAAGCTATCTGGATTGGCAGTTAAATATTTTTCAACCCTCACAATAGGGTACAATTTGCTGCCACATCTGAGGGAAATATTGAGGGCATTGGAAACGCCAGACCACTGCATGGTAGGAACAAGCTCTACCTTCCAAGAAAGGGAAGCTCAAAAAAACCCCCTTGAGAGGTAGCAACTTACACTGTGCCAGCTGAGGCAGTAGCATCACTTTTCTTCATAGTATGATTGGCCCTGATATTGTAGATGACATAGGGGGGAAAGTCCTTTAACCCCATGCCAGCCCTCCACTGTAGAGCTGAATTGTATGTATGTATGTATGTATGTATGTATGTATGTATGTATGTATGTATGTATGTATGTATGTATGTAAACTTTGTTTGCTTATTTAACAGATTCATATAGCTGCCCTGTACTCAAAGGAACTCTGGACTTCTATTAAATTTAAGCATTCTGAATAATATGTACACATGTACAAGTATGCTCTTAACCACAAAGTGTAATATGTTTTTCCTTGATTCATTCTTTTCTAGGTGCATGCTAAAGCAAGAGAATCTCTAGAGGCCAGTAATCAAATTTTATGTTATATTTTAAAAGGCAACTTACTGTCCTCTTGAAGGAGAATTGCCATGATAGATGCTATCTTTTCAAAAAGCAACACACACCTGGGAAGAAAAGCTTGTAATGGAAGTGTTTTTCCTACCGTTAATAATAGCAAGCACTAGCAAAGCACTTCAGTTCTGAGTAGGTCCTTAAACAGATACTTTCTTTTTCTATAATTCAAAGCGAGCACCTTGAAGCATAACAAACATCATTTACAGATTTCATTCTAACAAACTGTCATTCAGGTTTTAAAAATCTATATATTTTAAATATAATAATAACAAGTATTATAAGGAGATCAAAGCAAGAGCAACTTTATTGTAACCTAGTCCATATCCTGTTAATAGTACAGCTGAAAGGAAGATAGTCTATAGTTCACTATGTATTAATAGATTAAAACAGCTTCTATTGACAAGAAGCTTCTGAAAATTATGAAATACCATCAGTCAAGAACTAATTTACTGTAGGCATCTTTGTTGAAATCAGAAAGCTGCAGCATAGGGAAATGTGTGAGTCCCAAAAAAATGGGAAGGGGAAATAGAACACTTTGCAAAAATACTGATGCAATCATATCTTCAGAACTTTTAACAGTTCTTTCTAGACTTATCAACATTAGCTCCATCCCTCTGGAACCACTTTCATTTCTTTTTATGTAAGACATGGATTGACAACTGAACATGAACTCAATTGATTCAGATGTGTTTGGTAGCAGTATATCTAAATTACTTGGCTGACTTTCCACCTTACAAGGCTAAAATGCCATTCCCTTTCAACTTCTTGAAACAATGTGAATTGTGAACACATGACTCCTAGAGTTCCCCTATAATTTCAAGGCAAGAATAGCGTAAAATGGCTTCGTTAACTTTCCCGTCAGGTTTACATAACATTATAGAAGAACCTTAGAAATAAACTACCAAATATCCCTTTTAAACATAAAAAATGCTAATATGCCTAGTTTTGCTCTAATGCCTGCTGGAGTTAGGAAGTTTTGTTTTTAAAAATAAAGGTGAAATTGACAAAGCTGTCCCGTCTTCAAGAGTAATGCTACTGATTTTATTCTCATGAATCCAAAGATACTTTGGGGAGTTACTATTGCATCTTCCTTTTCTGAGTGTTGTATAAAATTGCTTCCTTGAAAAGAAGTGAATGAGATGCATAGCACTGCATTTGACATGCTTGGGAAAAGGGACAATTGGAAGGTTGTTTGGATGCGCTATATGGTGTGGGGAAAAACCAGATCCCATTGGGAAGACTGTAATGGGAATGGAAGTAGAAGATTAGTCTGTTTACCTGTTTGAAGCCCACAAAGGTAACCTTGTAGCACAGTAGGCAATAGGACATAAAAAGAAGACAGCAATGGCCTGACTAGAAAGCAACACTGTGCCATGGCTGGGACTTCGAACAGTACCTTAATCGTGAGTTCCTCTCTCAAGTTCTGGAGGGCTAGTCGGTGTTGAATTCAGACAGCCACAGACTCGTAACTGAAATTTCACCTATTGTGGCCTTAGTTCCTTTAATTTTCTTAGCTTCTTACAATGTGCATTTCGAGTTGGCTGGTAGCAGAAGAAGGAGCCTTTGCGATTTGGGTAGATAGTCAGGATCAAGATCTGACAATATGAATTAGGCTTTGGGTGGTAGCTTATCCAGCTTTGTCTCTCATCCAGGGAAGTTCAATTTCACTGCATTTCCCAGGTGAGTAGGAGGCTAGTTTCTGAAGCATGAACCTTTAAACATGACATTGGAGTTATGAGATTGCACTCTGGCTTGGCAATGACAGTGGGTTCCATTAGTGTTGGCTATCCTATGTCTGCTCCTTGCATGAAAAAGTATTTGTATTTTTTGTTATTTGTAGGGTTGGGTTTTTTTTCCATCTTCATCTGTCCAACTATCAGATTGAATGAGGCCATCTTTTTTTCCGGGTCCCATCCAGGAGTGGGCATTTTTCATTCGTGCCCCTAAGCTTTGGAACTGGGGGCAGAAGTTCTGGTCCATCCCTAGTCTTAGGAGCACAACTAAGACTGTTCCATCTAGTAATGTTAGACGTGATTGTTAGCCTCCCAGGGCCTTTGGAAACAGGTAGCATAGAAATTAAGTAGATAAATACAATTGGTTCTCTTTATAACAATTTGCTTTTCAATAATCTCACCACCTTCCTTCCTATAATTTTTCAAATTATAACAAAAACAACAAATCAAAAACTGAATCGGTATACCTGAAGTGGAAAAAAACCACCATGGCATTTAATATACAAAGGTTCTTGCAGCATTGTGTGGCTGTTAACCCTAATTTAGAAGTGAAACTCAGATACTAGCAAAAATATATATTTATGACGATGTTACCTAGTTGGGTAACAAAATGGCTACAAGCAAATAACCAAGCTCAGAGAGCACCAAGCACTTCAGGTAAATTTAATATTTGCAACTTTTTCAGTGTAATGATTGATCTTAAAGTATAACTTTGTAATTAAGCAAACTATTACTTTGCCTTATGACACAAAGTAAAATACCTCATGCATTGCTTTTCTGACTGGAAATAAAAACTATTATATCGTAACAATTTCAGCAAATCCAACTCAAAAACCACCAAGCCAACATCAAAATGTTTCAATAAGAAATTGCTTACTGCAGGACTAAGTATGCTCTGAAGATTCCCGAGTACTTTAATTATGTACAGATAAAAGAAGTCCTAGAATATGAAACTTTCCAGATAGAATTTGATGTTATTTTTATAAAGCAATGAAGAAATATCAGCTAAGATACTAAGCACGACTTTAAGTCCATCAATAGTTTTTCAGGCTGAATGTATAAAGAAGCAATTTTATTTTACAGCAGTGTACCTAACTGTACTTATGAAAGAATTAAGTTTTCTTTTCCTAATGTAGGCTATTCTTTCAAAAACAAAGAAACAAAAAGACAGGTTTGCTGACCCCAAACCTATATTAATCTAAATCCTGTGCTAATTTTCCTATGGGTCAACTTTGAACTAAACCAGTATTTAAGACTCATCTACCAGACACCTAATTGCCAGTCCTTCCTTGGAAATGACTCTCATTTCCCTTAGAAAAACTGCATTTGATGTTTTTTTTTTCTTCAACTGGCTGATAAAGAATAAAGTCCAGATCTTTATCAAAGATTAAGGTTCCACATAAATCCAAGTAGTCAAGTCCAATTAGCTTTAGCTCTGCTTTGACTGCTGAGTATTTCTTATAATTATCTTCCAAATTCTTTCATCAATTGACTGAATTGGATTTGGAGTTGATGTAATCTTTTACATAACCTGGGAGTATCTAACCTAAATGCCAGGATGCAAAATTCTGTAAAAAGAATTCTGTAAAAATACTCTGAAGGCTCCATTCTTGGGATTAAGCTTCTTGTTTTGTATTCAGGTTGAATTTATGAATTGTTAGATATACCATATCTAAGTTGCAAAATTCTGGCCAATAAAGAACATTCCAACAATGTACTACTGATTATCCCGAGTTTTCCAGCCCAAGTTGGCATAATGCTCCTATGGCAGTACACCTACCTCTGCAATGGGTTTACCACAGAAAGCTTAAGCAATGAACGCTCTGCTTTATATTGCTTTATATTAGTGCAGTTTTAACTTGAAAGGGGTATAATATCTTCTAGCTCTAGGGTGAAACACTAAGCCATAACTTTTATGGAGTGAATTATTTTATCCATTCATGCATTTGAGAATAATTGACTTATACAATAAGTAGATTTCAGTGATATGGCTCATCAGTAAAAAAGAAAAAAAGAAGGATTAGCAAAGTTCTGGACTGAATTATGCAAGCCTTCTAATGAGGTGGGAGTTTTTCTAACATCCTTGAATGAGTTGGGAGTTTTTAGGCTACTTTCTGGTAGTTGCAGTCCCAACACAAACTGGAGGGGTACCAGTTAGGCAAAAGCTAATTTAGGCTTGATTTATGTTCTATAATGCATTTGTATATGAGTGTACCTCTGAGTTAGTTAGTTACCCCTGCAGTTTTCTTGGCAAGATATTTGGAAGTAGCCTACCCTTGCCTTCTTGTGTGGGCTGACAGACAGTGACTGATCCAAGGTCACCCAGTTGGCTTCATGCCCAAGATAGAACTAGAATTTCTGGTCTCCTGATTTCTAGTCTGATGCCTTAACCAAAACATCAAATTGGCCCCTATACATACCCTTCTTTTATACTAATTTATACCCAATATATCACTTTAAAACATTTCCTGATATATTCATTTTAATCCATTCATTAGAGAGACGATGGTTTAATCAATACTTTAATTATATTATAAACCGGTGAGCATAAAAATTATATACATGCTTAAGTTGCATTTCTATCTCAGTGGTGCCCCTTTGAAACATCATATCTCCCAAGATCTATTCAGCCCTGATCTTGCTGGCATTTTGTAAGTCCATGAAGATCTAAATGTTCCCTTGGGCATAAGTCTTGCAGGTGGGTGAGCTGGTCAACTGTGACTGTGGTTCTGTGACTCAAGTTAGATTGTCCTTATACTAGAATAATTATGCTGTTGTTATTAATATATTTTTTATTTTTGTTTATATTCTAGATTAAAAACCATCATTGATTTTCAATCCTTTTTGTCATCTAGAGTCTCACATGCAATAATAAATGGACAATTTTACTGAATCCAGTAGTCGATTCACACAATGTGGGCAGAGAGCTGAAATGTAAAGCACGCTTGGAAGTATCAACCCTCCCACAATTCAACAGGATTTAATTTTTATTAGAAATAATTAGTTTGTTCTTAAACATATTTTCCATAAAATTAATTAAATGTGTTGGCATGAACAATAAATAGTTTCTTTGATGCCTTATATAACACAAAATTAGAATGGGTAGGGGGTATCAAAAAGATTATGAATATTTAAATCTGTAGTTCCTAAAAAGAATGTCACATATTTGAATATTTTATCGTTGTAATTTATCATCACTTTCAGTATCCTGAATTAAGAAGATAGCATTCTTTTTCTTAAACAATGGATTACATGCCATATCCTGAGGCAGTCACCATGTTTATTTATCAGCAGTTTCCAAACTGTAGGATATAGATTTGTTACAGCAACTGACAACATTTTTCAGGACTGTTTTCCCAAAGTATTTTTGTGGGCATAAGAACAGTTGTCCCTACAACGAACCCAGCATTGCTAGTTGCTCATCATACAGATTGGATAGATAAAAAAAATACTACAATCACTTGACTCAACAGTAATGCAAATAACGCTGGAAGGTCAAAAGCCCCACCAACTATATATTCATTCTATGTTCTATGTTCTTTTTGTCTGCAATGAGTGACAGACGGAGTTCATCTTCATATTCTATTAAAGGTGTTATTTTTCTGAAAGAGAAAGACTACTTTCAAAGAAAAATCATTCTCTGATCATTGCGAGCAGGAAGATAAAAGTGAAGAGATTCCTTGTCACATTTCTGTACACCTTTTATTATCATATTTCATGGTTAAAATGTTAATCTTATTGGTCCATGAGATACCCAAACATTTACATGGCAAAAAAATCCTATATAAATAATTAAATCATTATCTAATTTATAATTTACTTTAAAATGACTACAATCATAGAAGAGTCTGAATAATAACAGGAATAGTCTTACAGACTTTCCCTGGTAGCTGGTCTAAAGCTATGCTGCTTTACCGTGATTTTAAACCATGTAATTAAAGAATCAAGTATATAGACTATGATACTCCCTTTGGTTACATTACAAAATTCACACACACATATAGACATATATGAACATATGTATATACAGCTAGTCCTCGACTTACAACAGTTCACTTAATGACTGTTCAAAATGATAATGGCACTGAAAAAAGTGAGATAATTTTTCACACTTATGACCACTGCAGCATCCCCATGGTCACGTGATTTATATTCAGATGCTTGATAATTAACACACATTTATAGCAGTTGCAGCGTCCGGGATCATGTGATTACCTTTTGCAACTTTCTGACAAGCAAAATCAATGGGGAAACCAGATTCACTTAACAATCATGTTACTAATGTAACAATTGCCGTGATTCACTTAACAAATGTGGCAAGAAAAGTCGTAAAATGGGGCAAAACTCACTTAACAAATTTCTCACTTAGCAACATAAATTTTGGGCTCAATTCTGGTCATAAATTGAGGACTACCTATACTGAAATTCCAGTATCCCATTTCAGCAGAAAGGTACTAGACATCCCACTGACTACAACTTAAACTTTCATAATTATAATTATTTGCTTCTTTAAAAGTCTTTTTTTTAACCATCTAGTCTATTACATACATGATTCACCCCATGGATAACAGTGCTAGGACTACTGCTGGCTGTGGTGCTCGAACTTGACCGAGGTTGGTTATTATCTTGGGAATTCTCACTGTCTGGAGCCTGTTCATCCATATCTGCCGAGTATTCCTGGAAATCATCAAACTCCACTTCACTTGCATCACCCAAAGCTGCATGAGTTAGTGGGTCCACATCTGCAAGAGACGTTATAAAATATATATGTGTGTGTACACACACACTGTTTCAGCTCAACACAAATCTACAGTGGCTGGGTCATAAGCAATTCAAGAAAACCACTAGATTCCATCTGAACAGTAGACAAAAAAACCAGGTTAACAATAAGAGCAGTTCAAAATAGAACTAGTTATTCAAAGGAAAGAGGACTAATTCAAACAAAGAGTAGACTCTGCTGGTGATGTCTTTATTTGAATGCTTTTATTTGGATTTCGGAACTGAACAAAGGGTTAGAGAGTGGGCCTCAATGTCCTGTTTCCGTTCAATGTCTCTGTAACAAAACATTACAAGCATCACACACAGGAAAATCATACTCCCCCCAAAGACATTTGTAGGTAATTTTATGATCCCATGTAATGATCTCTATGCTAGAAGATTTATACATTCAATCTTCAATCAATCAACATTTTGTCTTTTAAATATATCTTTTGAGTAAAATTTGATTCCTCATGACACTTATTCAGTTTCATGGCAGCTTACGACCCTATAATTCCCAAATGACCCCCTCAACCAACTAGTAACAAAGTCTTAGCTTTCAAGATTATCCAAGCTTAAATCAGTTTTTACTTATACCAAATTCACATTCTTGACTGTTATTATTATAAAGATGTTACTGTTTAAATCCATCAGATGACAATGCTGTAGAAAAATGCACAGGAAGTGTGCAACCCTTTTAGTTTAGATTATTAAGTATTTTTCAGTACCACCAAGTGTGGTATTATTCTATAATAGCTTTTGAAACAGCATTATAGTTGATTTAAATCCTGTTTGCTGAACCTGTCTCATAAGTGGTTGCTAGAAAAATCCTGACTTTTTTGATCCCCAGTGTTTATGAGAAGCTATTAGTATTTTGAATTACAAGATGTGGAATTCCTAAATACATGTATGCTTAAAATTTCTGAATGGAACAAGATGAAAATTAATTTGGATTAAGAAAGTACTATTGTGCATAAATAAAGAAGCTATTCAGAATCTGAGGTAACTGATTTTAGACAGAGTTTATAAAGAATACTTCTGGCTTAGTTTAGTTTACTTCATTGTCATTGCACCTCGTACAATGAAATTAAATGCCATCTTCAGTGTACATTATTACTATAAAAATAAAACACAAACACATATCTTTCACATTCTATACAATTGAATTGAAAAACCCTGATATTGCATTAATATTGCACTATACAGTAGAATTCAATATAGGTACTGCCCTGGGACAGAAGCTGTTTTTCAGCCTATTTGTCCTTGTTTTTATTATCCTATACCATCTGCCAGATGATAATAGTTCAAAAAAAGGGTGCCCAGGATGAGATGGATCTTTAAGAATGTTTTGAACTTTCTTAAGGCAGTGGGAGC
>JANHFL010005645.1:23983-40458 GCA_032468155.1 Oxyrhabdium leporinum | reverse complement strand
TGAACCGCTAGATTGAATCAGCAGAAGTGGCCTGCAGTTCAACACTCTAACCACTGCGCCACCTAGGCTCTCAATTTATTCCCAAGGGAGGGGCCATTCAGGGTCCATGAGTGCCTTTCTTTCTGAGTTGGCCGTTCCTTAGTTCTTCTCCTCTCCTGACAGCTCTGCGCATACGCGCATCTGGAACAGGCTGAAGTTGTTCTTCTTCCCCACTTATCTCCAACTCCGTAGGCAGCTGGGAAATGTCGGACCGCCCTGCCCCTATCTCTGCTTCCGATGCAGGGCGTCTATCAGAGCCTTCCCCAGACTCCAGGACTGGCCCAAGTTCCTCCCCAACCTCCTAATTATCCAAGTCTGCCGCCAGCTCTGCTGGCATCTGGCGGGCCACAACAGGTGGGCTCCCAAAGAGACTGGATTTCTTCCCCTTGCCTGTGATTGGTAATCATTGCCATGCTAGCTCTTCATGTCAAAAAGACTAAAGGATAATAAAATATAATCTTCCCTTACCTTTTAAACAGTTCATCAGATTTATATTTGCAATATTTTAATGGAAGCCTGCTAGAAGAACACATGCCTGACATGAGAATAGTACAACAAACATTCCTAGCCCACTGCCTATAAATCTTAAAACGTTATTTATTCCATTGTCAATGGGGGTCATCTGATCTTTCTCCATTAAAATAATTTGATTTTCCACACTCAGTTCCACTCCCAGCCATGTAGTCATAAACAAACTCTTAAAAGCTTGGTTCTCTGCCAGTGGAACAAGCACAAGTGCATGCTCACCAGAAACACGTTAATAAGTCATCATTTGCCAACTGGAATCCAGCAGGTAAGAACTTCAGACTTCAAAGTAAGCTCTCAAAATATCCTATCACAGAATAACACACACAAAAACAGAAATGCCCATTCTCGGCACCTTATCTTGGAAGTTCACATTGGTTCGATGGTGACCTTTAAAGGATTACCTTAACATGCATGGAAATCAGCCCCTCTCTGATGTCTTCTGAAATTTGTAATAAAAAATGGCTGCGTGACTGACGTTTAAATTAGAAGAGGAAGAAAGGAGGAATGGGGGAAAAAAGGAGGGGGGAAGAAAGGCAGCTTAAATTTCTCCTAACATAAGCTGAAGCAGAGATATAAAACTATTTGACTTTCAAAGGCCAGAACTATGATAGCTGACTACCAATTTGCAGTTTGCAATGTAACACTCTTACTTCATCAACTAGGGCGACAGAGGAAAGATCTTTCAAGCGCTAAATCATTTTTCCCCTTGAATTCATTTGTTTGGCTGGCATGAAAACGTAGAGATGGGATTCAGACTCATCCTCATCCTTTTTTCCTACAAATGTACATTTATACTGTTGGCACAGAAAGAACATAAAAGCAATAATGATTTAAACAATACATTTAGAAGCAATCAGTGCTTCTTTCTCCTTCCTACTATGCACAGGTGTGAAGCGTGGGGGTTGATCTGCAATCCAGGCTGTCTGTCTTTGCACAAAAGGAAAATGTTTCTCATTATAAAGACATCTCTACTTCATCATCAGTCACTTATACATTATTTTCTACCTTCAGAAACCAAAAAAATATCTGAAGCTATTTTTTTTTGCCCGTCCATTAAACAATGTTTCTAGATATCTGTGAAGTTGGAAAGAAAGAAGTCTTCCCTTTCCAACTTGCTTTGCTCCAGATTTGCTTATTGCTACTGTTATCACGTATTCTTTTTAATTAGACATGAATTGAAAATTATCTTCCCTAAGCTGCTACCCATCCTTTATCTATCGGGCTGTTCCTTCTCAAAGAAAATGGAGAGCACCCCAATGCTTTCTAATGGTAACTGCACCAAAAATAGAGGAGAAACATAAGATAGATTTCATTAGGAAGACTCTTTAACTGCAATCTTGTTAACATATCTTCTTGGTTTTAAAAAAATAAAGTTTTCAAGAATCAAGATCTGAGATTCACATGAACAAACTACGATTTACAATTTGATCACCTACAGTTTACAAAGAATAGATAGGAGTTTTCACTTGGCTCAAACTATCTCATCACTACCAGTAATTTCGTTCTTTGTTTGAAATTGTAACAATGAGAGTTATCCAGCTTGTCTTAATACACTGATTGCCTACTATTTCAGATGTGTCTCACTGAAATATGTTCCTTATCATTGGTGGAATTTGTACATTGCAATAAAAGCAGTGGAGGTATGCTTGGAGATGCATATGGATTGAGCTCTGAATCTCATAATTTACAAAATTATAGCATCCATACTACAGTTATCTACTGATCCTTCCTCTTCCTTCTTTCCCATAACTGGTGCTCTCCAGACGTACAGGAATTACAGCATTCAGAACTTTTGGTTACCATGGAGGGCTGAGAATCCCATGAGCTGTAATCCTAATGCATTTGGAAAGCTGCAAGTTTGGGAAGGCTGTTCCTGTCCTGTCCAGTCTAGAAGATTTCCAGCAGGGCATTAAAAGAAAGAATGCAAATGAAATTCTTAAGACCAGTAAAAACTTGAATAGTCCTAATCAGATCTGAAATGCACTGCAAGTATTCAATAGGACTGAGATTTCCAATAATGACTATATAATATTCTATATTTCAAATATTTGCTCTGTCCCTCAATTTTACAGTTGTCTGTTCTCATTAGATGCAGGCAAGGAGAACTGCTTCTTCACAACATGCACTCAAAAGATAGAGAAGGTAATGGATTTGTTCCAAAACTTTATAGATGGAGATTGCACCCTTCTCAAATAGCATATAGCTATTTTCCCCCATTATCTGGTTTTCCTCCAGATAATCTATAAGGCAGCAAATTGGGGAAAGATGGTCTACAGGAACCAATCTAATAATGTGCATATGAATGAAAGGTAGGATTCAAAAGAAATTATTGATAAGTTTTAAAATGTAATTTGGGAAAAGTCAATTATTTTCACATTTAGCATGGGGCAAAAAACAAACAAACATAGGAGGCAATAATCAACAGTATATATTATGTACATACACACATCTATAAAACACACTCAACAAAATAATTTTACACCTGTTAGAAGTAAATCCCACTGAACTCAATTGATTTGACTCTCAGGTAAATAGACACGATACTGCATTATAAATATATGAAAATACCACTGTCCTAGTATTCAAGCAAAACTGGCAGAATTCTAATTCTGGTTGTTTTGATTCATATAGTTAAATTCATAGATGACATTTTGCATGTGCAGTTAACTTTGATTTTGAACAAGAGTTAAAAATAATACACTAGGTGTTTATAAAACACCCTTACAGTCATACCAAGTGACATTTATTTGTGATATTTCCTTCCTGCTTTCAATAAGTGGATAGACCTAGCCTATTTGTTTCTGATCAATGAGGTATGAATCAAACTTTTGGGAATCTTTGGCACTTTAAGACCAATTTGCAATAAGGATAAGAAATAACTAGATGAGCCACAAAAATGAAACTGAAATGGGTATATAGTAGACTGCAGCATGTTACTGTTACTGTTTTGCCTCTTAATGTTTCTCTTCTATCGAGCTATGCTATATAAAAGCTGAAGAACAACAAACTCAGAAACTCAGAGAGTACATTCTATGTCACAAAGCCTGCAGTTTCAATGAGAGGTGTTTATTGTGGACAAACTTATATCTTTTTTGATGTAGCACCAAGTTGGACCTTGCAGAACCAGGATAACACAACTAAAATTTACGGTAGTTGATGTTTAGATGAACTACTGTTTTCCCCAACCCTATGTCATCTGGAATCCATTAAAAATGGCGATGGCTGCCAGGGCCAGGCAGAGGAACCAGACAATAACAATATGGAGTCCATGAGCAGCTGAGAAAAAGAGAAGGAGAATGTCAAAAGAGATTCCTGCATTCCTGAAGTAAGAGAAATTTCCTGACAGGGAGAACAATTAATCAATTAATTTGCCTCCAGACATTGTGGGTGTTACAACACTGGAGATTTTTAAGAAGAGATTGGACAACCATTAAGACTACAAGGAAGATACAGAATCACTTATAGGAGAAAAATGAGCAAAAAGGCATCCAGAAGAGAGAGTGCCACAAGAAACTGCAAAATAAAGCTGAGAGGAATTGATGGCTACAGACTCCTTATCTTAGAAGCTTGAAGAAAATGTGAAGGCAAGCAAACAAATTATTCTGTGGAAAGATAAAGTGGAAAGACAGCTCAAAAGGAAAGGCAGCAAAAGTAATAAAAGTCCAGTTAAGGTATACAATAATAAAAGGAATCAAGAAAGTGCTAAGAGTTAAATATTTAGGAAGTAGTGAGACCGGAAGAAACGAGATGAATAACAGTGTTTGGAAAGATAAAGACATTAGGTGCAGAAAAATATTCAAGGTTAAGAGTGAAGCCTTCTTTACAAGGAATTAAGTGAAAATAAAACAGAAAGAAATTCACAGAGATATAGAGAGATAAAATTTAAAAAGCAAAACAAGCCTTTAGCAAGTATACATTTGTGTAATAAAGCCTGATCTCTTTCCAACTGTCATCATTGGGAAAAAAAGAACCAACAACAAATGTGAATTTGAAAAGTTCTTATCAATTTGCAAAGCCAAAAAAATAAATAAAAATAATCTATCACTAAGGATCTCTCAGTATATTTTATAAATGATTTTTTTGATCTGAACCCAGACCTCATTCCAAGAGTGCTTATCCACGGCATTTTACTTTACTGAATAATGTGATCACCATGGTATCGAGGCAGCTTTTAATAACCAAAAGGTGAAATATAGATATGTATATACACAATGTTTTTAATAAACATCAGTAAGGTTTGACAGTTGTATCCAAAGGGGGGGGGGGCTTTCCTAAAGTCCCACAGTCTTTTCCCACACATTTGATTTTAAAGCCACTTTACTCAATTAATACCAACTAAAGAATATATAAAAAGCTGTGCTGAATGTAATCAAAGGCCTACCCTCTCCATCACTCTGTTATTACAGTGATAAAACAGAAGCCTATAAAAATGCACATGAGGTGCAGCAGCGCCATAGTATATTAGCACTTTGATTTCCCAGAAAATGATTCCAGGAGTCATTTTTCTATAATATAGTGTTTATTAAAGTATGCAGATATGAAACTTCTAGGAGAATTAGGACAAAAAATTCAGACAAAAAGATTTTTGCAAGCTTGACAGCTAAAGCAACAGCACTGACTCCCAATAAAAAAAGTGTGTGTGTGTACATACAACCAACTGATCAGAGGCACAGTAAATAATTCACAGGGCCAGTAAAAATTTATATAGAATTAGATAATCAAGAAGAAACTATTTTTAAAAAACCCTATAAAATCAATTAAACTGGAAGGATAAAATTCAAATAAATCAAAATTGACCTACTGAATTCTAATCCTGCTTTGAGCACAAAGTCAGGTGACCATGGGCCAGTCACTTTCTTGCTGGCTTAGTAAGGAGGCAATGGAAATGCACTTCTGAAAAACCTTGCCAAAAGAATTGCAGTCATGAACCTGGAACAAAAGTGATATATATATTCTTCCATTGTCTATTTAATAACTGTCAAAACCAAAACAACTACTGTGAATCTACAGAAAAGTATTCATGGCCACCATAACAAAGCTAAGGTTTAATTAATGGAGTGAATAGGATTATACACAGATGTGAATTAATAAGTGTTGGACCTTTTTTTAATATGAAATATTTTTTAACAATTTTACTTGGTATGCCTTTATACTAAACACAGTATAAGACTTGTTTTTTCCTTACAACAATGGCTCCATGAAGTTTGTTGGGCTGAGAGACAGTGCTGGCTCAAAGTTAACCTAGTTAATTCTGTGGCTGAAACATCTTTCTTAACATTAAGGTATATCAAATCCCGCTTTCTCCACAACATTCTTATACCACACTGTTTTCAGCATTTGTTATTTCACAACTTCATCACAGTATTTAAACATCTTAATTTCTCAGCATATCTTTAAATGCACCTCTTCTTGCCCACATATCAGAATATCTTTTAATGAAAACAAAGAAGCAGTCAGATAGGAAAAATGTTTATCTTCTGTGCTGCCCTCTTTTATGATTAAAAGAATAGAGACATTTTTCTCCCAAACCAAGAGGCTTGATTCAGGTGACATCTCCTATTCAAAGGTCTATCAATGGTGTGGGCTGTAGATAGAAATGGATTAGTAATACATAAATGCTTTGATACTGCAAATGGAGGTTTGCTTAATGGGTCTTGGAATTTTAAAAAAATAACTCTTCCAGTAGCTTCAATGTTTTCATGCTCCTCAAAGGGGAGGAGAAATAGAAAGCTTCTTGACATAATTTTATCCATAAGCTTTCAATCAGAAACAAAAATCAACTCCCATAACGGGACAAACAACATACTGCTTTCTTAGCCTTTCTGGTTATGAAGTGAGCAACATGAAATAGTCAATATGCTGAATAATAATGAAAAAAAAATCAATAAATCACCCAAGAAACAAGCTTCCTTTTGACCATTCAAGACATGCCAAGCAAATCAAAACCAGTCTCTGGTCAATATCTTGTCTACCATTGCATCCAAAATAACAACCTGCTGATAAAGTTTATCCTCTCTAGAAAAATATATAAGTCTGTATTTACTATATGTATGTGATAAAAAAAGATATGTAAAGAAATTGCTTAGTGCTTATTTTTGTAATATGCATGCATATCTTACCATGACTTCATCTGTATTCTATTATGGAATGTTTGCAACCAATAAATTGTTTGTAAATTGAGTCTCTTTGTTTCTGGGAAGTAGATATTGCCTGTATTTGGCAGTTGGAGGGTCCTTTCACCTTGCAAGTGTTGATCATCTGTCCTCTACATGACTGGCCAGACTTTGCAATCCATACAAATCAGATATTTTGCAGACTAAATGTTGGGTTCAGGGTCTTAACAAATTAGATAAATAAAAACAGCTGAGAAGGGAGAAGGAGGTGTGGTCTCATGAGTTTTCTCTCAAACACCTCCAAGTGAACCTAAAAGAAAGGCTAAAGCAGTTCTGTGTACATTTTCTAGAGTTTTCAGCAATGTTGAACCACAACTTTGGTGAAATGCCTAATCAGCTGTATTTTTAAAAGATAGTTATATGTCAACTTCCCTTCCCAAATTGCTCCTAATATTATGAATTTGAATTTTTGGTATGTATGAGAGCACTAGAATTCCCAAAGTACTAATTGTTGTTATCTCAATCACAATGTTTCTGATCGTAGAACATTGGAAAAGCCATAACCTTTGGAGATGTCTGAATATACAAAGGAGTTACAGCTAATGGATGCCCTTTGTAACTTGAATAGTTTGCAAATGAAAATGAAGTTAATCACTCATGGTTTCTTGCCCTTGTGTAATAGAGGCAACTACAAGCCAGTGCAACTCAAATTTCATTGCTGGGATCTCTCTCATCTACAAAGATACTGGATCACTTAGATCAGGTGTCAAACTCATGGCATCATGGCGTCATCACGTGACATATTGAGACTTTTTTCCCCCTTCACTAAACCAGGAGTGGGTGACTTTTTCCCCCTTCACTAAACCAGCGCATGACACATCCAGCCCTCAGGCCACGAGTTTGATAGCCCTGACTTAGATGGAATTGGGCATGACACTGATTGGCAAAATAGCTGGATACAAAATCTAGAGATAATGGAACCCCAAGTACAATTAGTACTTGGGGTTTTTTGTAACCCCAAGTACTAATTGCACAAACCCTGAAAACTATAACATCAAAATTCCAGTAAGAACAACAGTGAAGGAAGAAAGGATTCTACATGAATATATGCTACTAGATAAGGTACTGACATAATTAAATAAAATATAAAATACATGTGATGAAAGAAATGGCAAATGACATTCTTCTTAAATGCACTATCTTCCCATTAGCAGATCAGTTTGAGGTTAATTGTGTGTCAGCATTGCATAACCTTGCAGATGATTGCTTAATTTGTGAGTATTATAATATTTGTAACTCAGACCAAGATGAAAGATTCTAAAATACAAGTGAAATGGGGTAGAATTTATATGCATCCATAGAAGCAGTATTTTTTTTAAAGACTGCTTTTATCTTTGAGGTTCCTATAATTGGAACTACATTAAGCATTTTTTTGTGTTTTTATGGTCAAAGGGGAAAAGGTTCCTATTTATTCATATTTTTGGAATACCATAATCATGATCATTATCTTATGAGCATGTGATATAAATACAGAACAATTGTTTACTAGTTTAAGCATTCCTTGAACTCTCCATTTTTGGTAATGGGATATATGTTATTATTTTTTTCCAGACTATTGATGTTTTTTTCCATATTTGCTTACAAAATACACACTAAACTTTGACTGTGTTATGCTGCAAGATTTTAAACACTTTTACTGGTATTTCCTTTGCTGTAAGCAATGTTTTTGATTGCTATATTTTACTTTACTTTCTAAAACATCTGCGCCTACTTCCATCATCCTGGGGGAAAAATGAAACCTGACAAAAGGAAAATTAATTCATATCACAAATTTAATGAATATTTTGGAAAGGAAGGACCTTTAGTTTGGAAAGACTTCAGTGTTTCATAAAGAATTTGGTGGGGTTTAGCAAAAACTTTGTATAATAAGGGAAATTTTGCTTTAGGCTTTTCCTTTTCTTGAGTAACCAGACTACATTATCAATAAGCTTAGAATAATGACAATAGTAAATTACGAACTTATGTAAAAGAAAGTAGAATATATAGTAATATATAATAATATACACATATATTTACTTTTATATACGTATGTGACTTTGAGGAGACATTTTGTTATCAATGTTTAAAATGTTAATGCAAAATGGCAGTTTTGCAGTTGGGGTAATCTATCTAAAAAAATATTAGTTACAGTATGATTAAATTTATGCTTTAGGACATGCTGCTGAAGAGGATGTCACCTGGTAAACATAGGGTGAAGTGGAGAAAATCTTTGAGTGGCAACTAGAATAAAAAAGCGACTCTAAATCTACTAATTTATCGGGGTCAAAATATGCAAGCACATCATCTTTGCAGAGGGCAAACTTCAGTTCACATTAGAGAGAAAACAATGTAATCTGCCATATCTTGTTTTCTGGGGGGAAAAAATGCTTTGGAAAGTCATAAAACCCCCGAGCATTACTCAACTTTTCGTAATACATTATTCTTCATACTTTGACTGCTGTTGCAGATTTAGGAACATACTGACAATAATTGACTGGTATCTTTTTAATCAGTTAAGTACACTTGGTTGTCTTTTATTTTTACGGTGTTCGTTGTTTAATTTTAAAAACTGAAGACTGAGAGTAATAAAAAAAAGGGAAGACAGCCATTAACAAAATTGATTTCTTTTGCTTCGGTTTCCCTTCTGCTATTCTCTTCTTTAATATTTTCTCTGATGTCTTAGAACTTTCAAGCAGATATGCAACTTAATGTAATGAGAAAATGTAACCGCACTGTTGTCTTTAGCCAACTCAAATGTTAACACTTTTATTGGCTACCCACAAACCACCCACAAACAAACACCGACAGAGGGATAACACTAGCTCAAAATAGTTTACATTTTCCGTGGAAACACTGTTACTAATACATAATTTGCTTAAAATAATCATATAATCCTGCAACAATACCTGTAACATTCAGAAAACATTTCCCTATGTCAGGTCCTTGGGAAGGACTCAATAGGTGGATAAAAATGCCAAATCTGGCTAACGATAATAATGTATATCAATAAAAAGCAGTTCTGCTCTTTGAAAGGAACTAAAAATGTATCTCTGTAATACGAAATAGTCAGTGGACATATGTGTTTATTAATTTAGAAATTTATACCCGATTTTTAACAGGAAGGAAAAAGGAATAGATTAACAATTCACAGAGTCTCAACATTAATATGAGATTAACAGTTTTGAATGACACAATTCAAGACAAAATCTTCTCATTCCAATACAAACTTGGAGTATTCCTACTTTCCAGGTGAATTCCAAAAATCATTATAGGTTTTAAAACATTAACCATGATTTCTGCAGGTTATCCATTTGCTCATCTTATCACCTACTACCAATATTCCTTTCAATTCTTAAGTCTAATTTTGCCCATTTCAACAATAAAAGTTCAATTTTCTTACTCTCCTAATCTAGAATGAAATATTACTAGGGTGTAAAAACATCATTTTGAATATGCAATAAAAACAACTTCATTCTAGAAAAATATCAAAATGGATCTTTTCCAGATGACCTTCAAGGTTTAATTATTGATACTATGCACCTGCTACCTATTGTATGTTTATTGTTTATAGTTACATTGTTTATTGTTTTATCTGATTTTATCTCTCTAGTGTTAGCTTATTTTGTTTATCTGTTTGTAAACTACTATAAATCAGCCTGATTTAGTGTTATGCAAATATAATATAATGTAGTCATAATCCCCACTAATAAGCATGACACAATCATCATAGTTTGTGTATAGATCTGTAGACATGCTAGATTCCAAATATCTCGGTTTATAACTGTAGGTTTATAACCCCAAGAATATCTTTGACTGAAATGATAAAATTACGACTCAAATATTGAAACCTCAAAGATAACACAGGTAGCCTGTGATGTAGTTCCAACAACTTTTAACAATCTAAGGAATATTCCTTATAAAGAAGAATGGGTTGTCTTTATGATTGACTTTCTTTCATTCTAACAAGGAGAGAGGGAAGTGTTTTATAATGGGCGTGGGGATAGGACTTGTCCATGAGCTTTTGTTTTATGGCATAATCAATAACTGATAAATCTGAGTGACTGTGTTTGGTTTAAATGTGTATGCAGACATTAGCATAAATCCATACTGGCTAAATAATCGTATTCCAACTGGATAAAACTATGACTTGAGAAACTGTTATTTGAGCTAAAATATATATTTACTAACCTATACAAGGTTGACCATATTATGTTTCCTGCAATTACAAATCTCTATGCACCTTCCAAGCAATCAGATTGAGGTCACAATGAAATCTTATTTTTTTTTGTCTTGTTTCATCACATCTTGTTATAGTGCAGCACTTTATGTTTTTCTGCATTGCATTACTCAGACCTGATGAAACTATGAAGCAAAATGAGAAATCTGCTTATAATTTTATATGCAACACTCTGCTTCAGACCTTTACTCTTATATGATTTGGTTCAGTGGCCTGAAAAAGTGAACATTTTTCTGTCAATGCTTTAGTTCACTCGCAGATTTATGTATGTTTCAAATAAACATACTGATTCAGCAGGTAACCTCTTCTGCTATCTCTATATTGTGCACTTCAAAATCTTTAATTAGACACACACACACACACACACATGGGGAGAGAGAGAGAGAGAGAGAGAGAGAGAATGACAGATGTATATTAAAATTTTAAGATGAAAGATAAAAATGTACATTCACTAAAATTTAGAATGAGGAAAGAAGAAAAAAGGAATAAGAAAAGAAAAAGGTAAATGTGCAAAAAAAATATATAAAGAAATTATTTCTGATTTTTTTTACAGCAGTTATAAGCATAAATGAAAATTAAGTTCTTACTTTATGGTTATAACATTCCTTATATTTTGGAAGTTATATAGGAACAATAGGTCATTTTGTAAAAATTTTCTTTAAGACTATAACATTAGTTGTTCTCTTTATTTTATTTTGGGTTCCCATTCACAAAATTCCAATATCTCACAATAAATTAGGCATTTGTGTTTGCCTATTATTTCTCATGTATAAAATGCTTCTTCTGCTGAGAAACAGGAAAATATTTTAAGGCACAGTTTAGATATACAATATCTTTCTGTCATTGTTTAATTGGTACATCAGATGTCAAAATGAATATTGTCTGAAACAAAAAAAAAATTCTAAACAAAACATTCCTCTTAATCATAGAAATTCATCCCAATGATAACTATGTTTTCTCCCATCTTAACAAAACTTTTTTTAATTCATTCCATGTCTTAAAATAATTATTTTGAAATAACATACATTCATATTTGTCATATTGATATTGGTATTAAACCTTCTTCTTGACTTTAAAGGAAACATTAAAATCAGGAACAGATGATCTGCAAAAGTTTAAAACTCTCTTTTTTAATGTTTTTGACATTAATCCTCTCAACTTCTCTTATGTCTCTATTCCATATTTCTAAAAATAAAATAAACAGAAGAGGCAATAGACAACTTGCCTTGTTCGTTTTTTTGTACCTCAGGTGGTTTAATTAAATCTCCATTATTAATTACGTGACTTCTGTGAAGTATATATATAAACAATTCTTTCCAAAGTTCATATTTCATGAAATTTTAAATAATTTTTTAAACAGAAAGTCCACTTTAATTATTGAAAGCTTTATTTGGTCTCAAAACAAGTAATGCAACTGATTTTTTATTATGCTATGTAAAATATTTTAAAATTTCCAGCACAGTTCTAATAGTTACTTTCCATGAAATAGGCAACCTTGTAAATGTGATCTATCAATCAATATTCTTGTAGCTATCTTTTGGGCAAAAACCTACATAGGTCTTTATAAATAAATTCCTGTAAAATCATTTTCAGTCTGTCTGGATCTTTCCGAATAATGTAAAATCACTATTAAGTAGTGATATTGTTCTATTATTTTTTGTCAAAGTTAAATCATGTCCTTCCTTGAGCATTAATGTTTTATTTGTATCTTTCCAACTCTCTGGCATCTTTGCTACTTGTAAAATGAAATTCATTGTGTTTTGCAAAGATTGTAAAAGTTCGCCTTCATACTGAAAATCTTTTACTTGGGTACTGAATAGGATGACTTCTAAAATTTACCAGTAATGTCTACAGTAGCCTTCCTCAGTTTACAACCTTGGTATTTTAGAAATGATAGTCCAATTGGCAATGGGCAATAATCTATGCAAGTAGAAGGCAAACGATTTGTTTTATAATAATGAACAAAGGCCACAATCTAGCCAAAACATCCTGATCATACATCATTGCAGAATACCAAATCTTTAGAAGCACCCTGCCTCTGGATATGCTTTATTTATTTGCAACGGTTCACTGAAATCAATGAGACCTCAAATCAGGAGACTATGAGTTCTAGTCCTACCTTAATATGAAAGTGAACTGAGTGACTTTGGGCCAGTCACTTTCTCTCAGTCCAAATCACTTCCTAGAATTGTTGTAGGGAAAATAGGGGAAGGAACAAGTATTAAGTATTTAACTACCTTAAGTTGAATATAAAAAATAATAATAAAGGGAGGTTTAAAAAATATTTTTAAACAGTGTTTCAGCCTGGCTTTATAATGTCAAAGAATGATCCCCAATGGTTTAAACTGGAGTAACTCATGTTGAGCGAGAGTGCTATTATCTTTAAGCTAATGATGTTATCCTATTTTCCAGTTTTCATTAGAAAATATAAATCCATCAAGGACATCAGAGTATTTGAGCATGACTTTAACAACTGCCTTCATGCGCTGCTACAATCTAAATTTGTTACTTTAGGATCCTGGTACAAAATTTAATATGTGCACATTTTACTCTGGAATATGGAACATGGTGTTGGAAACACAAACTCTTCTGTTCTTAGTTCCACAAGAAGCAATATGTGCTTTGGTAAAATAACGGCAGCTCTTGCCTTTGATAAAAGGACAACTCTTTGGGGAAGCAAATTTAATGCAGGACATTAAGTAAACTGATGCTGCCATTAGTGCAAATGTCAAGTTCATTATAGCAGATGTTTCAGCTGAAGATTGCTACACATAAAATCACAGAGCAAATGTGCGGTGCAGCCACCATTTTATTTAATGTCTGCTTCAATGCCCCAAAGAGTCAATCAGAATCATCTGTTCATGTAATTACCACATTGTTATGTAACAAAGCAAGTTATTTGGTTGAAGCATTCATAACAAGTCTGATTCTAAGCTCTTGCTAATCATTTTTATCACCCCTCTGGCACAGAAAAAATGCTTATGAATCACATAACACAATTTTATTGCTAATGCCGTTATGAATCCAAAGACAGTGGAGATCTTCTTACAAATTATCCAGATTACAACAATGATTCTACAGCAAAGAGAGAGAGAGAAAAAAAGAATGCCTGACCATGTAACATTGTTGGATTTTTAATGCAGTTTATCAACCTCTTAATATAAAGAAACTTAATATGTTACAGCAGTAGTTCTCAACCTTAGTAACTTTAGATGTGGACTTCAACTACCAGAATTCCACAGCCAGCAGAAGGGAGCCTTTCTATCTTTTAGCCTTATTTGGGAAATATGTTGGAACTGAATTGTTTTAATAAAAGATGCCTGCATGAAATTAATTCACGCCAAGTTCATCAAATAAAATAAAAAGGGGGGAAAGCATCCTGACCTACAGCAAGCTTCTAAAAAGATAAAATTATACAACATACCTTCCACAACCAATTTATGTCCTAAATTTTCCAGAGATAAATTAAGAACGCACAAGTAGGAAGCCTTAGTTTACTCGCAGAATCTATTTTAAAATACCATGTTCTGGCATATCTATGCTTTAACAAGCTTTAATACAGACTGTTTGCTTTGGATTGTTTTGTGATGTTGAATGGCTTATCATTTTATGTAAACTACACTAATGTGATCTGTTAATCAAAATCCATGGCTTAATGTTTGTTATGTGTGACCATAACCTTCATGTTGTAGCACAATAAAAAGAATGAAAATATCTATAAAATATTGTACAAAAATAGTTTACATATAACATTTCTTATCCTCCATATTTTGGTTCAGGATATCATCCATTTCATGGTTAATCATCCATAATGGTTTAGGAGACTATGGAAGGTATAATGTTTCCACTCCCTCTCCATATTATTCAACAAATGCACAAATCATTTCACTTGCCGCTTTCAAATGGAATTGATCCATCTAGCAAACTCCTAACAGATTAAGATACGGATAATCCCTCATTTTCAAGTTTTGATCCTGTCAGAGGAAATAGTCTACCTCCTGAGGCCAGTTTGGGACCTATTCTACCTTGATGATTTTGGAAGACTACTTAAGATTGAGTTGTTTTAGAATGTCTTCAGGGAGTAAGGTAGTAGTCACTCTTGGCATGGATTAGGTGATTATTATTTTTGTTTTTTTTACTACTAACCAATGAGAATGACTGTATTTCCGGAAATAGACAAGTTTGATAAATAAATCAATGGATCCTGTGTTTTGAAGGAACATACATTTTATACAAACTGTAATTTGTCTAATTTAGAAAACATATTTTTAAGAAGTGGTTTACTTAAACAAGAACAAAAGGAAGAAGAAAAGAAAAGAGAACGGGAAATCTCTGAATTTTCAGAAAGCGGGAAGAGACTTTTGAATTGACCTTGTGAAACAAAATATCTTAGTTTTATGTGATTCCTGGTTGGAAACGCTTATGATGGTTTCTTCCAGTTTTAGAAGTTTCCAAGAATTTGGCTATGCTTAATATTTACCAAGTAAATGGTTTTACATTGCATAATACAAAGAGTGATACTTTATAGGGGTGTCAAACCAGCGGCCCATAGGCCAGATGTGTCATGTGCAGGCCACTCCCACCCAGCTCCACAAAGGGAAAAAACATTGTGATACATCACGTGACATCAACGTGACATGGCAAGTTTGACACCCATGCTTTAAAAGCACCCACAACAGCTTCAGCATTATTAGGATGAACATTTGATTCTCTCCATCCTTCCTGGTAGCCCTCATTCTGTATCATGCACACTGCTTTTAAACACTTTCCTTCTTTTTTTAGTGGGCACACACAATAAACTATAAGCTTCTTTGAATCCTAAATGTTTTATTTACTTCCAGATTTATTGTTATCAAATAAACTTAAACTATGTAAATAACAAATATACAGACATGTTACTATTTATTTATTTCATTTTATTTAGAAAAATTGTATGATCACCCATCTTAACTGTAAGTGACTAACAACCAATGCCAAACACCACAACCAACAAGTTAAAAATAATCTGAATTTTGATCACATAATCACAAGTATGCTGCAATAGTAATAATGTGAAAAACGGTCATAAGTCATTTTTTTCAGCGCTGTTGTAACTTTGAATGGTCACTAAATGAACTCAAAGGTTATAACGGTTGTACCTGTACATTGGGATCCTCCTAGTATCCTCATCCTAGAGGGGGAAAAGCCAGATGTTGATGAGCTTCTGGAAAGTCAAAAAAATCAGGGACTTCTGAATCTCAGATATTAGGGTTAGGGCTAGAACTTGTATGTTTGTAATCTGTTTTAAATTCCCCTCAGAAAGTCTGCTTTGAAAGGTGGTGTGCATTTTTTCCAAATTAAAGACAGCTTCACTTCTTTATTCTAAAGTCTTCATCTGCTTTTCATAGCAAAAAGTCTCACCTGCCAGATATATATATATATCTGGCAGGTGATATATGTATATACGTATATATGTATATATATATTTGTTTTCTGAGGTTTTCGCGGGTATTTGTATGTGTATCTTCGGTTTTTCGGGT
>JANHFL010005645.1:13415-23512 GCA_032468155.1 Oxyrhabdium leporinum | reverse complement strand
GCGGATACAGAGTCAAACTCAACCCATAAAGGCTCAACAAGCCCCGTCTCAGTCCCATCCCGCGGGACCATCGTCCCAGAGTCTAAGTCGTCTCGGATCTGAGCGATTTTATCGCTCAGATCCTTTGTTTTTTTAAATAACCTTTTTCCTTTTCCATTATTAAATAGCATCCCATAAATAGGCATACAACTTTAATGTCTCTAAGAATTTCATTCTATACAGAAACCACAAAAGTAGGTTTCTGTATGTTTCTTCCATGTGCCTATAGATTCTGTGTGGAAAATTTTGTCAGCACATGGAGATTAAGCCCTCCTTTACTGTGCTGATTACATTCTCCTACTATGCATAGTCAGGTCCTAAATTCATCATATGAACAGCAGGGGTTCTGCATTTTTTCTTTATTGGCAGATCAGATGGTGCCCTTCAGGGTGCTTTGCTATTATTCTTTTGTGGTTTTGTATTTAAAATGCATTGAACCTCATGCTCTTATCTTGAAAACAGAAATATTATTTTCTAGGTTTAAAAATATTACTATTTATGCCAACACACAACAAGAAATCTATGCATGGCTGTGAAAATGAACTCCACTGTTGTTAAACAACCTAAACAAATCAATTTAAAATATTAACGTTAAAAGCTTCATTTATTTTTTTTCTTTACTTGAAAAAAGATCTGAGAAATGCTTTTTAGAGACCTTAGGTGCATTTTTTGAATAGATTTTCTGCAAATGATAAACAGAAGACCTTAAAATTCCAGGAAAATAAGGACTATGTTTTGGCCAAGCTAAATAAACATTTATATCTCTAGGATTGGTCCCTAGTTCGCCGAATTAATTCTATCTTCTTGCCAACTTGGTACTCTTCTCTTCCTTCCACCCCATAAAAGACAACAGAGGATATAGTCAACCTTACAATTTTTGTGAGTTTAGTGTACTTTTTTTCCAACTATTTTTAAAAAACAATGGTCAACAACATTTGAAGTGAACTAGCTTTCTGGAAGATCCAGGAAAAAATGAAAAAGATTCACATAAACTAGTATCTTCAGAACTGAAATGATAGAATTGTAGAATGCACAAAAAAAGGATAAAAAGAAGTTATTTTCTCTCTTTTATTATATTGGACACTCAGTAGAACTTTCAGGCATATTGAACCCTGTTTAAAACTTGTAAAATCAACACTGTAATTGCCATTTTGCTGTGTATTCCAAAAGGAAAATTCTTACAAAACCTTAGATGTTTAATTTCCTTTCTTAATGGATTATAGAAAGGCTCACCTAGTTACTACAACTAATCTTACAGCTCTGTAGGTTAGGAATCTTTAAGTAGCAATTTGTCTTAAAAAGTAAACTCTAAATCATTACAGTGATTAAAAATATGAAATTTGGTCCAACCTTGTGTCTATAGACTGCAAAAAAAAAAGCCATCTATAAATACATACATACATACATACATACATACATACATACATACATACATACATACATACATACATACATAACCAACCAACCAACCAACCCGCCCAGCCATATGTCTTACACTATCCGTAGCAAGTCAGTTCGCCACTAGAAACTCTTTGGCTATTGTAGTTACAGTCAATAGTTAGATAAAATTATTTTCATTGAGATCAGAAAGTATCCTTACTGATGAACAAAGATTATAGATCTCTGTAAACAATCAATTTTACCTTTATTGGAATTAAAGATGTACTATTTCTTCACATCTCAATTCTCTATTTCACCAAGGAAATGAAATATTATGCAAAGCATTAAGGCAATTTCAAGCAATCATGAGATTTCACAATCCCAGAAAATAACTCTTTCTTCTTTTCGTCCTCATCTTTTCAGAGGACTCTTTGGTAAACCAAATCATTTCAGTATCTGCAACTTCCTCTCATTTTCTATTTTTGATTAAATGCGATTTCTCAATCACCTCTTCATTCTACCAGACGAATAACCTCTCATAATTGAAATCAATCTAATAATTTTGAATTTTTTCACACTGCTGAACTGATTACCATTCTTTTTTTGTATTGAATGTTTAAGGTTAATAATACTTTATCCATTATTTTTATTTAACAGTCGATTAAATTCAGACTAATAATGTCATATTTAAGGCTATGATCATCAACAGTTTAGCAGAATCTCAGTAGATAGGTATACTTTGGTAACAGTAATAGCTGCCCTATTTGCAATGGATTCTTCCAAGGGCAGCAAATGTGAAATTCATGACTTCCTTGGATTTCTTGCACTTAGATGCTGCTCATAAATAGCTCTATCACAGCTTGTGGAGTTATGTTGAATAGATTACCAGAAGACTCAGTCCTGGACCCTGTGACAGTCAACATTTTATTAATCACTCAAAGAACCCCTCTTCTTCAGTCACCTGATTCTTCACCAGCACCTGTTTCTAGTCATCCTGCTTATTCCGTTGAAGACTACCAAGTAGCAAAAAGTATACCAAGTAGCAAAAACACTCCAGTGGTTTACTTTCTGAAATATTAACATACAGAACAACTTTCCAAAGTACTTAATTGTATTAATTTCAATACACAGCAGATGGTCGCGTTGCCTTCCCAATTCAAATCCTCCAGTGACCTTGCTCCAAAGTATACAATCCAATTACCATCCTCATGTTCAGTCAAACTTTGTTTACGTCATTATTTATATTCAGATCAAACCAAATGTCAATATATTTCCAGCACATAGTCCCCCTCCAGTTGAAACACAAAGAAAAATGTTTAATTCTCTCTCTCTCTCTCTCTCTCTCCATCTATCATCTATCTGACTCTGGGCAGCTTACAAACATTATTTAAATGAGAAAGAAGTGTTCTAGTTGTTTAGAACAAAATACTGATAATTTATGGCACACATTTATATTGCATTAAGACTATACAGTAGGTAGGAGCAATCTATTGAGGATATCCCACCAGTCACAGGAAGAAGTGAATTTCGTAGTAACATTAGGTAGGGGGATCATTTTTTGCATGGTTCGGCATTATAGCTATAGAACCCCAGCGTAACTTGCTATTCTATTTTGTTCCCAATTCTGCTTTAATGTGCCAATTCTGAATAATGTTGGCATATCAGATTCTGTGATCTGCCAAGGTCAGATGCACAGATGCCAAGGAATTCTCTTACTGATAAATAAATGTCTCTGAACCCATCACAATGAGAGAAAGAGATCTAGCATTTGACATGAGCCTTGCTATATTATACAATGCCTAGAGTTTACACTGGTGGTGGTTGTTTTTATTTTATTTATTTTTATTTTATTTTATTTTATTTAAAGGGTACTCTCAGAGAAACCTGACAAATTCCATGACAGAAGTCTTTTTTTAAAAAAATGCTGGCAAATATCAGCGTTCTGCTAACACCCTTCTCATATTTGTGCACTCTGCTTCATCACGTCTATGCTCCAAAGATTTCCAGCCTCACTTCCCTTAGTCTCCTATCTACACAACTTTCAATTTTCATTTCTGCAGCTCCACTGCAGATATGGGGCTGGGAGTCCTGAGAAAAGCATGACAGAGAAACTCAAAATAAGTCCGCCTTGATTTTGTTTAGTATAAGCTGGGACACAGAGAAATGTGAACAGGCTTTCCAGATGCTATTATTTTATCTTTTTATGATTAAAAAAAACAAACAAACTTCTGTGGCATCTCTGCTGCATCTGCTTCACCTGGGCTTTTTCACAGGGCATATACTTGCCAAAAGGCTCAAACTGTAGAATGAAAACTGAAAAGGATTTAATCCCTTGCATATAGGTTGTAGGTAGGTTGAGTTCAACAGCCAAAAGTCAACTCTTCCCTAATTAGAATCACACAAAAATTGTAAAGGGCATTTACAGAGCCATTAGTAAGTCACTTAATTTTGGTCAATTACCAGATAGGACCTGAGGTTTAACCTCAAAAAGTGTTGCTGGAGGTAGTGCTTCAGCCTCTCTTGTTTTATGCTCAACCATCTAGAAATCTGCCTTATCTCTATACACATGAAGATTACATCAGGAAGCAAAAGATCACCTATCAAGAAGGAAAGCCTTAAAACAACTGATTAGACGTATCTAGAACTGGGAGTATCCCTCTTCTTGTGGCTGACTGAATTTCTCTCTCTTTTCCATTTAGTGTAGTCCTAACGAATGTTTTATGTAAGCCTGCTTCATACTTTATTGTGAGAACAACTGTGAGATTATACAACAGTTATCCAAATTTTCCAAGATATTATTATTATGTTAGAAAAAAAATTCCACTCCACATTCTTCATCCCTAAATTTGACTTAATCAAACTGGAGATTGGATTTTTACATACTGTTATGCACAAACACATATGTACACCCATCTTTCTTCAGGTTTGTAACATTAGTCACAATAAAACTAACAAGAGCAGTAAATGAATTAGAAGGTGTGTAGGCAGCTAGCCTAGCCTACAAAACAAAATTAGAAATAAGCTAATAAAGTAGCTTCCAAGTATGGGATAACAGTCATATTGCTATGAAAATAGCTAGGCCTTCCATTGTACTTTCCTTGTTTCACACTGCAAAAAAGTTGTCATTTCCTTATTTTGAATAAACGTAGATGACAGTTTACATTTCACCCAGAAGCATTCTGGCACAATTGTACAATGGCAACATTCAACACAAATGCAGGCAGCAAACAGATAAGTGTAAAAAAACCCCACAACCTTCTGAAAGCATAGCCTATATTTCAAATTTAGTCTCTGGAACTGAAAAGTTTCCTTAAAAATAGTGCAGTTTAATAGAGTACAACTGAACCCTAGAAAGTTCTTTATATTTTATGCACGCTGCTAAATACTAGCACAGGTATTTGAAATAGAAGGAATAGGTGGTTAAACACCAAGCATTATGGGAGAGAATACCAAGAGCAATTTGCATTTCAATTGCTCCTTTTGTGCGACCAGCAAAGAAGTGGTCCTAAAGCATTTTGTAAAATGTCCTAGTCACCCAAGATAAATTAGAGTACACCACTTCAGCAGCCCTTCCCTCCTGCACCTGGACAGAGCACCCACTCAAGGCACAGCAAAACATGTGAATGTGAACATCAATTAATCTCTACTAGTCATTAAACCTAACCTGATAGGAGTGAGGCCATTTCATTTCTCCATCTCCACTCCAAGGGCAGCCAACTGGGACCTTGGAGAAAGTGCCTTTTCAAGTTGCAACTAAACAACTTGAAAGTAAACAAGGGTACATTTTCCCCACCATAGCCTTGGGTCTCTGTTCTACACATTCCTCATTTTCTCATGAACACTACGCCTGCATTGCCTTGTTACATCACAATGAAACCCAAATCTTGGCACTAATCCTTTTTTAATTCTATGTGTGTGCATAACACTGTGTCTATTACTAGTATAGAGCATTGCACACCAAAACAACTAGACACAAGGACAGGTTTTCCCCCATGCCACCACTCTGCTAAACAACTAATCCCTGCAACACTGTCAAACGATTTACTAAGACTGTATTACTATTCTTCTTCTCATCCTTCCTATTACCTATTTTCTTTTCTACTTATAACTATAACTTTGTTGCTTGTATCTTTATGATTTATATTGTTTATTTAGTTTCCTAGTATGATTTATGTTGATTGCTTATTTAGTATCCTATGACTATCACTAAGTGTTGTATCTTATGATTCATGATGAATGTATTTATGAAGACTATGATCATGATTTATGACTTGTATGCTTGTATGTACACTCAGAGCTTATGCACCGAAGACAAATTCCTTATGTGTCCAATCACACTTGGCCAAGAAAGAATTCTATTCTATTCTTTTCTGTTCTGTTCTGTTCTGTTCTTTCACTCTCATACTTCCTTTTCCCTCCTCCTCCCTTTTCCTTTCTTTAGCAGAATTTCTCCCCACCCGTCCCTTTAGACAATGTGTTTTTAGTGGGGAGCTCGGATAGGTCCTCTATGTTTCTTTATAAACCCAGCGTATACTTGGTGGAGTCCTAAGAACAAAGCAGGTTTATCAGTTCCATCTCCTGCTCACAAAGGGCCTTCCCTTCCCAAAAATGCTAGCTAATCAGCATTCCTTTGTCTTTAAAAAAACTTTCTGCGTTCTTGCCTCCGCATGCACTTTACTCAAACTCTCACATACATAGCAAGAGCAGCTTCACAACTATCCTCCAGGGGTCACACTTGGGTTACGTATTGTAGACCACCGGAACACCGAAGCAGCCAGCTTCAGAACCATTTATTCACTTCCTTCTTCATTAAGATTCAAATGGAATAAGCAGTTTAGAAATTGAACAGATACAGAAAATGTGCTCCTGTAGTCAGTAAACATTTATTCACCAAGCAGAGATCTCTTCTTCTCTAGCCTCTCTCACATTGTCTCCGTTTTTCTCTATCCTTACTGCTTGCTGTTTTAATGCATAATTAAGAAGGTCAGAATTAATGAAGCAGTGTGGAGTAAAGTTCATGGAATCCCCAGGCACTATTTATTCTATTAGATCTCAGGCATGAATGTCAGATTGGCTGTGTTAAAGGCAGAGGCGGTGAGGCTGGCAGCATCCCAGAAGCAAAACTATCAAGGGAGACTTACCTTCAGTGTCAAGTCATTCCTGAGCTCCTTGCCTGCAAAAATCACACGTAACTGGTCAGCTGGAACTCCCTGTCGCTTAGCAACTGCCTCCTTGAGCTGGAAGATGCTGGTATCTGAATCAATCTCCATTGGGAAACCATGGCTGGAGTTGAACCTGACAAACACTGACCAAGAACAAGACATTGGTTTTTTTTAGGAAAAAAAATGCAGAGTGTTTTGAAATCTGATGCATCTGGGAATGACAAAAAGAGACGGCAATTTCTGAACCATGGACAACAGCACAATGGTACTGTAAAACTTTGTTTTATCATTTTAGAAGGAAGAAGTGGCATATTACAGTTTTATGATTTGGAAAGGCAATTCCAAATAAGAACCCCTAACACGTTACTGTCTTAACTAAATGGAACACGCTTTATGGTCCAAAGACGATCTTAAATTACATTTCCTTGAGGAATGAATGAACAGGCAGATTTTAATCTGAAATCTGAGGACTATTAATAACTAATTTTCTGTTATTCTAAATGCTCTCAGGAGACCAGAGTACACATACTGTAATGGAAATGTACATGTCTGCTCACATGTATACATGCACATACACAGAGTGTTAACCTCTCTGAAGTAGGCTGCTAGAATATATTGGAAAAAAACCTTTAAAAAATACAGAAATGTCAGTTTATACACAGTGGCCTCCCAGAGATCCAACTGTCTAGAAAATAATAATGGAGAGAAAATTATATGCTGCCTGCAGCATGAAAGTCTTTTTTGGTCTTTCTTAGAATTCTTAAAACAACTACAGAAAGTAACTCCTGTTAATATAGTTGTGTGCTGTTAAAAACAATTGCCGAACACATTGCAATAGTACTTGGTCAAGATGTACATTAATGCCTGTCCTAAAAATATTTCACATGTTTACAAGGGAGGTTTAAGAGGTTTTTTTCATGATTAAGCAATAATATAACTTATCCAAAAATGTAGATGTCATTGCTAAGAGTTTTGGCAACATATAACAGTTCTACTTTATGTGTTTGTGTGTATGTCCATGTTGACTCCTGGCAAATACCTGGAAAAGTCCTTGCAGTTTTCTTTACAAGATTTCAAAGGTGCCCTTGTCTCCTCCCTATGGCTGGGAGAGAGGAATTGGCTCAAGGTAACTCAGCTGGCTTTGTGCCTAATACAGGGCTAGAAATTATGGTCTCCCTGTTTTTAGACCAGTGCCTTAACCACCACACCAGACTACCTCTCATCTACATTATTTAGCTCTTATTTAAGGATTGACAGATGATATATGTTTAATTGAAAGTGCTTCTAAAACTAAAACTCTCAATCAATATAATAGGATGTCTTCAAGGGAAGGGTTTGTGGAGGGCATAGGAATAGCTCTGAAGAACAGAAGAAGAGCTAGTACTAAAGCAATGGTGAGGGAAATGGTGCTGGAGTCTGGACCAAGAAAATAACTTGAGGAAACATCTCAAACAAGCCCCTTCATAATTCACACAAAGATAGAGAGAGAGAGGGGAAAAGCACATTCAGAGTATCGTAATTCTGTACCTATAGCTTTTCCAATAAAAGTACAGGTAGTTCTCCTTTACTGAGGACTAGGATCACCTCAGACAGTGACTATTTGCAGTTACAATGATACAATGAAGAAGTAACTTTTCCATCAGTCCAGAGAGAGAGAGAGGGAGAGACAGACAGACAGACAGACAGACAGACAGACAGACAGACAGACAGACAATTTCAACAGTAAAATCAACCCCTCCCACCTTTAATGTATGTTGAAAGGATTTTATTTTATTGTGCATTTGTAACTGCCATATTTTTGACATCCTATCCCAGACACCCCTTCAATATTAAAAATCCAATATAAATTCTAAATAATAAAACTGAACAAGGTAGAAGTTGTTTACAATTTCTACCCCTGTAAATTACCATATAACATTAGGTCAGATAAATGAGAGAATGCACCCTAGATGCTCTCAGGGAAAAAGTCTCCAAAGGTAGGGCTCCTCTTTTCACAAAGCGACTGCCATGGTGACTATGGGCATAGTAAAACACTGTTATATCTGGTGAGGTTGCTTTGTGCTGCCCCTTCCACCTCCCATCTACTTTTTACCTCTCCAACTTATTTTTAGACTAGGCACCAGAGTCCCATACACATTTTAAAAGGAATTATGGGCATATTTTTGAAACAAAGATGATAACCGGAAGTTCCGACTTTGCTTTGTGGTATGCCCACTCACCTTTTAAATAAATAAATAAATAAATAAATAAATAAATAAATAAACAAACAAACAAACAAACAAACAAACAAACAAACAAACGGGCTTGGCCTATCAGTGTTGGTGGGTGTGTTCTTGGTGGTCCTTGGGATTGGGATTGGAATTAGAATTAGAATTAGAATTAGGGATTGGAACTTGGAACTTGGAATTTGGAATTTGGAATTTGAATTCAGAATTTGAATTAGTTATTGGCCAAATGCGATTGGATATACAAGGAATTTGATGCTGGTACATAAGCTCTCAGTGTACATACAAACAACAAGTGAATATAATCACTGAACATACCAACAACATGTACGTACCAACAACAAGTGTACATACAAAAACATTTGGGCTCAATTGTGGTCGTAAGTAATTCCTCTGTAGAAAACCGTATCAGCAGTTCCTGGGGCAGATTAGGCTGTTGTTTAATGTTAGCTTGTTTGCCTTGAGTTGGTAGCTTCTTATTTGGGGAATTGTTTACTACTTCTTTGTTGGTCTGGCATTAATCTGAAAGGGCCAGCCAGATTCCTGTATATAGGTAGTCCTCGACTTACGACCACGCCTGAGCCCAAAACTTTTGTTGCTAAGCGAAGCGTTTGTTCAGTGACTTTTACCCTGTGCTAACGGCCTTTCTCGTCACAGTTGTTAAGTGAAACACTGCGGTTGTTTCAATTAGTAGCCCGGTTGTTAAATGAATCCGGCTTCCCCGTGGACTCGGCTTGTCAGGTTGGTTGCAAAAGGCGGTCAGGTGACCCCAGAACACCGCAACGGTCATAAATGTGAGTCGGTCGGCGAGCCCCTCCATTCTAATCGCCTGAACGTCGGGAGGGTCATCTGTGTGGAAAACGGCCCTAAGTCACCCCTTGTCGTAACCTTGAACGGTCCATAAACGGACCATCACAAGCCGAGGACCCCCCCCCTCGGTATATAGGTGGCAATAACAAACCATTCTTTGCAGCTGACAGTTCCTAGACAGGTGATTCCTTCTGTCTTATTACACCTGGTTGGCCCCTGGAAGAGAGGCATCTGCTCTCACCTGCGGTTTGCCCCGATTTAGCCTGGCTGTCCTGGAAATGCTTGTATTTTAACAGCTGCCTTTTCTCCCCCTCCAGGTTGTGGGTAATGACAGTCAACGCCCTGCAGCCGTCCGGCAAAACGGTCAGACAGCAGAAGTACACCCAGAAGGACCTCCTCATCGATCCCCTGATTGTGCTCAGGTGTGATCCAAGGATTCACAGGTAAGGCTGTGTCGGGGGGGGGGGGGGGGGGGGGGGGG
>JANHFL010005645.1:0-13315 GCA_032468155.1 Oxyrhabdium leporinum | reverse complement strand
AAATAAACAAACAAACAAACAAACAAACAAACAAACAAACAAACACAAATGGTAACCTGGTAGGATTTGTGGGTTCTTGCTTGCCCAGCCCTGGTATAAACAATTGAACACAGCCATTCCTTATAGGTCAGCGGTAACTGACATTGTTGCTAAAGGTTAGTAAGAAATGTTTTCTCCTTGACTTCACTTCAAAGACAGCTCCTAGAGCATAGCTGAAGATTTTCCGCATTTCAAAAAAAGCTGTCCCTTGTGAATTTTCATAGTTCGACCTGCCACAGTCTTCCCTGTGGCAATAATTAAAAAAAAATGTACCCACATCTTTATCTGTTATAAGCCTCAGACTGAAAGAACATGAATCCCTTAAGGAGCAAATTCTTAAGAAGTGATTTAGATGCTAAGTCCACTGCCTGAAGCCCTTTTTGCCATGTTATATTATTTGACATGACCTGCTTAGTGAAAACCGTATACAAATATTGCTACACAATGTGCTATACATTCAAAGGGATAAAAAAAACACCCTTCACATTTAGTAGTTCTTGCTTAACAATCGTCCATTTAGTCATAGTTCATAATTACTACAGCACCGATAAAATGGACTTATGATCAGTCCTCAAAGCTGTGGCCCTTGCAGCATCCTCCACAGTCGTGTGATTGTGATTCAGACACTTGGAACCTGTTATGCATTTATGACATTCAGAGCACTATGGGGTCACATAATTGTCATTTGTGACCTTCCCAACTGGCTTCCAACAAGCAAAGTCAATGGGGAAGCCAGCAAGAGGCCTCAAGTTACAGTCATATGATATCTCACTTAATGATCCTGCATAATTTGCTTACCAACCAAAATCAACCAGAACCAGAGGAGCCAAAACTGCTGACATAAGTCAGTGTGAACATGTTATTATTTCCGCTTTACAACCATATTGCTCAATTGCCAGTCCCATTTAGGTTTGCCAAGTGAGGACTACCTGTACGTGAAATATGGCCCACTGTATCTTTAAAAGCACCACATTACATTTACATTCTGTAAAGCTATTACCTTGTTTAGAAAATAAATAGACTGATACAGAAATTAGAAATCCTCAAAGTGTTTGTTGGCTTCATTCAATAACATCAAAAGCTCTCAGGATGAAAAAAAAAAGAATTGGTACTGTAGGATTTTATTATAATTAATGTCAGATATCCATATTTATTAACACCATTTAAATAGAAAATAAATTATAATCATGCATTCTGAAATGCCTATTAAAATAAACATGACATGTATTATGCTATATGATCAACAATAAAAAGGTCAGCGTCATGATAGCAGCTGCAGAAAAACCACATTCTGCCTCCAATTAATTGCTATAGCCCTGTTAGGGTATCTGATCTCTCCATACTCTTTTGAGAAGAGGTTAAACCATGTCCTTTAAGTTTTAATATAAAGTGAGAGTGGAGATTGTTGGGCGTGCAATACAGATGTTGGGTATAAAGTTTGATGCCTGGCTTCACTCAGACTTATACTGCAATTATAAGGCACACAGGGAGAGATTCAAGAACAAAAGCTCTTAGCATAAAGAGAACCAGCAACTGAAAACTGAAGGATGTAACCATGTATATAACTTAACCAAGTTTCAAATCTTATCTCTTTTTCTCACTAACAAATTGAGAATCATTTACTTAGGAATATGACAGGAAGTTGACCCTTGTGCATTTTTAGTTTTATCTCAAGTCCTTTAGCCCTCTAAGACAATGTGGCAACCAACAATACCAATAGCAATAGCATTTAGACATATATACTGCTTTACAGTGTTTTACAGCCCTCTCTAAGCGGTTTACATATTGCCCACAACAATTTGGGTCCTCACTTTACTCACCTCAGAAGGATGGAAGGCTGAGTCAACCTTGAGCCTGGTGAGATTTGAACTGCCAAATAGCAGGCAGCCGGCAGTCAGCAGAAGTAGCCTGCAGTACTGTACTCTAACCACTACACCACCGCAGCTCATATTCTTAGGATGGAGATGGCCATTATATTAATATATCACAACCACACAACTTCAAGGTTACCAGGCACTGAACCAGTTATCTGTCAATTTGGAAGGGAAGCGGGAAAAGTAATTATCTATAAACCCTTGAGAATACATAAAACTCCCTGAGACCTCTGCACTGCAACGGGCAATCAAGGGCTTGTCTGACTACATTCCTGCTCATGTTTAAAGTTCCAATCTAGAAACTCCAAAGTTGAGCTTATGATTAATTTTTTGGGAGAGTAATGATGTATTACAGAGTGCTTGGAAACCTCTGCTGAATTTTTTAAACAAAGGTTACACAATTATGTTTAGGGGGTATTTTAATTAGGATTCCTGCTTTGAAGAAATGGTTGGATTTGATTGCCTGAATGGTCTCTTCTAACTTCAATAGTTAAAAGGCTTCCTCATTTGCACCCAACTGCTGCATGAACACACCCTAGCAATCTCTTTTTTCTGCTGCGTTCTCTTGAAGTTCTCTTCATATTCACCTCCCAGCCCACACGGGAAGCAGAGTAAAGTTATCCTTAACCTTAATATAGTTAAGCAGAGAACAAATGTGACATTTTGTGTTGTGTGCAATCTGACACATTTCTTTGACCGTTCATTCCATGGCACAGTCAGGTGATCCCTAGGAGAAAGGAACTGTCCTGCTGCAGGAGCTCAGTGGCTAAACTTGCAATTATATAAGATATTTGAGGGTTGATATCTTTGGGGAGGGGGTTGTTTTTCTTGAGGAGGGGGTTTGTTTTGCTTTTACTGGTTTAGCAAATTGTGCAAATCCAAGTCATGGACACTACTACCCACAGCCAGAAAATAGACTTATTGAGTAATAATGTACATTGTGTAAAAAATAAATTAACAGCACTGAAAACCAAACTATGTGCAACGAACAACAATGTCCTGAAATACATCTACTACCAATCATATCCAAAGTAAGCAGTGTGTGAGAACTTGGAAGTATCAATTCAGTCCCAACATTTTCCTTTTCACTAAACTCCCAAGCTCCTTTTTCCACAACCAGACTTGGATGAATGCATTGAATTTAGCTGAAGAAAGTAACCAGAGGGTTTTTTTTCTACAAGTAGTTGAGGATGGCAAATTCAGATTTCAAGAAAAAGAGCAAAAGCCCAGCAAGTAAAGTGGCTTCTTGTAACTTTAGAGGAGCATGAGTACAAAGATTAGAAAGTCACATGGCCCTGGAAAGCAATTGTTCATATGATGGAAAGAGAACCAAGAAATATTTCCCTTAAGTCAATTTCATAACATAATGTACAGCATAATTGTGCCACAAAGAGAATTACGCAATTGTGCAAACTGGGTTCCCAGTGTGATTTCAAAATTCTGTAATGTGCATAATAGAAGGGAAGAGGTCACACAGTACATTTTCATCACATAAAGATTGTGTCCCTTTTATAAACTGTCTGAATCAAGCATCTTAAGCATGGAAAGCATACACTAGTTCACCTGTACTGTAGCAGTCATGTCAAACGCAGCACATGCACTATTTTATCTAATTTAATCTGTTCACTTTCCTGAACCAAGTAGTAGTCAAATTTCTGCTACCTAAGCACTCAACTGTTCACTTTAATCAAATCTTTATTATAATCACTGGACAATCCAGAAATGTCTGCAAAAAAAATATTGTCAAAAATCCAGAATTTGAATAGCTCGTCACTAATCTGATTCCTAAAGGGCCATTTAGCAGACGCAATAAACTGAAACACTTGGCCATCCTAGGAGTAACATCTGTATCTATGTCTGCCAATAAAAAGGAAGTACAGACAGTAATATATCACATCTACCTCATCCATCCATCAAAAATCAATTGCACTAATATGATGGCACAAATATAATGATAAATGAGTAACAAAATATGAATCAGTCTCATCCTCCACCAAGCCCCAAGGATGGAACTGGTTTCATGAAACCTACCCTCCAAGAATTCTAATGGTAAAACATTAAAAACAACCAGTGCAAAGACCATATACTGCCTCAAGGTGCTTAGTTGAGTCACTTTTGTGGTAGGTTGGAAAAACTCAAAATTTCTCCAGGGTAAATTGCACTTGGTAGCTTAGCCAAATCCTGTGGATGCTCACAATCTAAAGTTCTTGATCTAGTCTGTTTGCCTTTATCAAACCCCATAGGCAATTAAAAGAGAATCCACGTTAAGCCAATTTGGACTTTACATTTCCATGTCAATTAGACTGAAAATTGTCAATCATAGTAAGTGATGCTAAGCCCACTTGGAAGAAATTTAATTAAGCTAATAATTAATCGTAAAATCCAAGTCTTGGCCTCAACCTTAATCAGTCCTGCTTCTAGTTGTAATGCTACACTAGGCACACATACGGTTACAAAGAAGACAAGAAAGAAGAAAACTGATTGAATCTTTTCCAATTTGGTTAAACTGCAATAAAAGCACACCTGAGAGCCATAAAGTACTGCATTTGATCTAAAGCTCCAGCCTCAAAGACTTTGATTGCAACTGCCATAAATATCTGCCTCTACATAGAAAAAAATTGATGCTGCTAATCATGTTGTTGTTGTTGTTGTTGATGATGATGATGATGATGATGAAGGTATTACTTCTTAATGGCAAACTGTTATACCCCTAGGGCCCAATAGTCCCCAAACCATTCCCTGTCTAGAGCACTGCTAGTTAATTGCCATTTATGTTTCAAAGATCTTTTAGAAAACACCAATACTTTGATGTTGCTATACAGTTGTCCTTAACGTACAAACGGTTGCTTAGTGACTGTTCAAAGTTATGAGAGACCTCCCCAGGGTTACTTATGTACTTACTACACTTCCGAAGTTACACTGGCTGTTACCCACATGGTTACATGACTAGATTTCAGGTGCTCAACAATAGGGCCATATTTTATGTAATTATTTATTAAATTTATATGCCACTTATCTCATTGTCAGATGACATTTAAGTCTGTTCATGTCCTGCAGTCGCATAACCTTGTTTTATGATGTTTTTGTCCTAAACCAGCATTCCAGTTTTCAGCAAAACTGGTTCTCTTAACAACCAACACGTTTGCTTAATGACTGCCACAAAAAATAATCATATTTAAACAAAAATGGCTTATAACCATTAAGGACAGGCTTCAATACAGTTGTAAGTCGATAACTACCTGTAACTGGATGCCTGAAATACCTGCCTAGAAAAAGAAGTTAAACTCAGAATGCTATAGTAGTTTAGGACAAATTATTGCATCATCAGCATACAGTAGGATAGTAGTATGTCTAATATTTTTCCTAAGAAAGTAGAAGTCTAGATTGTCAAGACTTTACTAAGGAGTTACTATAAAGGTTAAATAGTTAACTAAGGAATTAAGATGCATCTCTCTTGTAATCCTCTTGTGGTCTAATTCACATCTAACAGATCCTGAGGCTTGAAATTAACCCCAAGGAAAGTATTTTATAGCTGGAAGGTAATTATGTGTGAAAGACCTTGGGGAAAGATGGAAAGAGATGCTGCTCAGGAAACAATCAGATAAGAGAGGCAGGAGCCCCCAGTGACTTCGGAAGGATCCACCTTAATGGATCAAGTTGTTAAAATAGCGGTGGGAAATTTGTGCATTTAGATTTACAACAATCTGTTAATGGAGTTTTACAATACAATAGAATTAGTTCATCTATCCGTGTTTCCTGTCTGGTTTACCTAGTAGGGCTGACAGGAACTCTGTCCCTGAGATGAAATCTCAGCATACACCTTGACATCTTGGGAGGATGTATATTTTCTCTTCCAAGCTCCATGGGTCCACTTTCTCTCATGAGTTTAAAATTAAATCTTCCCATCAATATGCTATAGACCAGGGGTGTCAAACTCATGGCATCACATTGTCACATGACCTATTGCAAGTTTTTCCCCCTTCGCTAAAACGGGGATGATTGTGGCCAGCACGTGACACATGTAGCCTGCGGGCCGTGAGTTTGACACCCCTGCTATAGAGTACTACTAAAACAGGCAATGAAACAAAATTACAATGTGCATTATTTATCCATGGATCAGAAGATTAAGTCACCACAATCTTTCATGCCTTGTAAATAAGAGGCACTGACAAACGAATAATATTGTAATTATTTTTTTAAATGTGTTAATTTTTCATACACTTCAAATTAGTTCAACTCTGTATTTCAAATTACTCGCCACTGAATAATTCCTCTCTTTAATTGTTTTCATAACTACAGGACCACTCTTCATTTTTGGGAGGAATTATTTTTTAATGATTTAATAGGTTTGCTATACATACACAATATCAGTACTGCATAAAGTCAATTTATTAATTTAGAAATAATACACACACACACAGACACACTTTAGAAATATACTATATATTAGCATTCCATACATATATATGCTGAGCATTCCATACAAAAAATAGTATTTTTTAAAAAATCTCATCAACTTCATAATCAATTAAAATGATCGAATGCAAGGAAAAAATAAATGTGATTTTGAATTTATTTCTCATGAGACTGATTCAAACAACCAGGATTCAAACATCACTGAAGAATAGATGATGGTGAGAAGAGCTTTTAAATATTTTGGTCCATGGATAAAATGCTTTTGTTTGGCAAGTGTCAATGCCTTAGAACCAAGGAATGAGGAAATATTTAAAAGGCAATAGGGTTTTTCACCCAATTACATCAATAATATCCCCATGCTTCTTCTGTCATAGTGGAATGGGATATGAAGCGACAGGCAACAGTGGGAAAAACTTATTTTATGTTACTTTCTGGGCATACAGTCCATTCCAATTACAAATTATTCCGAGGAATATAAATCTTAACCTCTGCAAATTAGTTTAAAAGCAATGAAATAAAAAGAAATCAATAATAATGTGCAACCAACATGGAAACATTTATCAACATAATCAAAAATCAAAAGACTTTCCACTCCTTTTGGGAAGACAATCACAGCATTCTAGTTCTCTTTGTTCCAATTTCCAAAACTGCAACTCTTCTATACAACACATCTCATATCAGGGATTTCAGGGGGAGGTATAAAAAAAAGATGGGAGTTATAATCAGTAACTTTTTTCACTTCCACCATTCAAAGGTCCTGTCCCATACTTGATCCTCAGGTCTGCAGATCTTGATCAAGGATGGAAAACCAATGAATTGCATTTAGCCTTTATTGAGCACAATGAGTGGAAAACAATTGTGATGATTTCCTAGTTGACAATAATAAATTCTATCAAATTAAAAGAAGACAAATGATTACAAACATGACTTCAACACAACCTTCTCAATCTAAACATCTACCTTTGAGAAGGAAAAGTGGTGGTGAGATGGCTAACAATAGTAGAAGACTTGCTTTGCTCCCTATAATCAGAGGTAATATTCAGCTGGTTTGGACCAGTTCAGGCAAACCAGTATTTCCGACGATCAGCTAGCCCTGCCCAACCGCCCCTGTCCTTTCCTGACCTATATCGGCTCAGCTAATTCGTGCAGCACAGCAGATTGCTGCGCCTCAGCTGTGTTACCACAACATGGAAGATAAGTTTTTGAGCTAGTTATTAATGCTGCGCAAAGTGGTAGATTTCACAGGATTGCACCACTGCCTGTAATACTGTAGATGTTACATACTGGAATTTATAATTCCACCTCTCTCTAAATACAACTCAATATATATTTGAACTCTATAAGTTCAGATTCATAAAAACATCACATATCCTTTTCTACAGATGATGACGATGATTTTCTCCTGCAAGTAGACTTTTCCCCTATAAATAAACTTGATTCCATTTTCCAGACAAAGAGAGATGGAGCGATGTAAGCGGACCTAACAAACAGAAGAGACTGGGAGATTTCCATTGCGATGGGCATATTTTAGTAAGTACATCTTGAATAACATTAAATTCTTATTGCAATTTAGCCATTCAAAAGGAACTTGCTTAACAATAAAAAGTGAGGCATGAGGATATATAACAGATTTTATGGTTAGGTTTATGGCTAGTTTATGAGCTTTGTGGGTGAGAAATGTACAGCTTTTGCCTTCCAAAACTTGTAAATATTTGACTTCTTAACTAAATAAAAGTAATTAGAGCTATAAAACCACAACAGGATTTCTGAAAAATCTCTGTTGTTCATAAAGTTCAGAAATGTTTTGGTCCATTAACTAGTCCCATCTCCCTCTACGTACCTATTTTTTCATTCCTTCAACAATTAAGCTGTAATATGGAAATTATCTGATACAATTCTCATCCAGATAAGTCTAAGAAAATAGTGTTCCAGCTGGCATAAAATTAAGTTAAATTAAGAAGCTGTCTAAGACAGTGGGTATGATTATTTGGAGTTCGTAGGTTAATTTGCTAGGGGACAATTGCCTGAATAGTTAACCACAATGCAGCCAATGTAGCATGGCATGAATTTAAAGCCTTTATTTATTCATCAGAGGGGCTGTGATTCAATGGAGGACATGATGATTGATGACAATTTATATTCTACCTTGCATCCAGGAGCACATAGTAATATATATAATATTTTCTCCTTCTGTTTCTCACCAAGAGGAACTACTCTGTGAGGTAGTTTGGGCTGAGGCATAGTAACTAGTCCCTGGTCACCAAGAGAACATCCTGGCTGAACTTGGAATAAAACCTGGATTTCCCTCATCCTAGCCCACATCTTAATTACTACATCACACTGCCTCTCCATCAGGTGTTGTTTTTTTTCAGCAGAATCCTTTACTTTATCGATATCGTACTGCTCTTGCAAAAACAAATGTTGAGGAGGGTACAAAGAAAATGCACTTGGCCAGGGGTGGAGTTTGAAACTGTTGCTAATAATCTATTATAATAATCAAATGCCATTTGTCATAAGCACAAAACAACAGAGAGAAACACGTACAACTGAATAACTCAAGGACTCATACACATAAACCTCACACACATATGTGCACATTTTTGGAACCTGCCTTAAAGACAGGCTAGATTTTTTTTCAATTATTACAAGTAGTTCTTGACCTGTAAGTAGTTGCTTAGCGATTTTTGGAAGTTATGATAGACCTCCCTCCCTGAAAAGTACTTACAATGTAGTTCCCAAATTCCAACAGATGCCACTCCCAGTGACGTGATTGCATTTGAGGTATCTGACAACCAGGCAATGCATTTATGGTCATTTATAGGGTCCCGCAGTCACATGACTATTTATTACATTTTTGCCAGGAACCTTTTGCTGAACAATTGGTTCGCTTAACCATTTTTGGCATTCGCTTAATGACTGCCATGTTCACTTTATGTTTGCTGTGTTCGCCTTATGTTTCCCCCCCACCCCATATTCACTGAATGACTGCCACAAAAATGTCATAAAACTGGATTGGTTATTGGTTGTACTTCAAGTTATGACTGCCATGGCATAAGGGAAGTTCCAGGCTCCATTACTGTTGTAAGTCGAGGCCTACCTGCAACTGTACGACTAGTGAAGTAGAAGCTATAAAGACCCAAAGACAGATATCAAGACCCAAATACCCAAATCTGACTCAAATTCTATCCACAGAATAATAGCTGGAAGAGAACTTAGAGGTTATTTAGTTTAACTGCCTGCTCACGAGAGCATCTGTGAATCACTGAATGTCAATGCAGAATGATTGAAAGTCAATATAAAATCATTGCAGTTCTATACCTGAGTGAATTCAATCCAGGCATGTACAACCTGGTGAATGGCAATCTGCTAGCCCACACATGTTGATCCTAAAAATGGCAGAACAATGACAGTAGCAGAAAATGTGGTGTCATGTCCTAATTTAATTTAATTTCCTCGTGCTAGTAGTCCCAGAAAAAAGCCACACCCTACTGAGTTCTGAATCGAGATTACTTTGTATATATGAGTTGTCAGGGTGATTGACAGCTGTTTAGCTGATGCATTTAAAACGTATTCAGAAGGGACAATGCATGAACACAACATCTCAAGGCTGCTGGAATTCATTACAAGAAGCAACTTGATTTGATTGATTTAAACCATGTGAAATGTAGATGTGTCCCATATGTAAATGGAACAGCAAAAAACATGTCACTTTCTTCAAAACATTTCTACATGAGGGGTCCATGAGGGAACTGGAAATTATGTCACATCACATGTCTTATTTACTAATAAGACATAGATTGGCAGCAGCCACATGTTCTCATAAATCTAGTTAGGACCATATTTACTTGAAAAGTTCCACCGCTAGTTAGTATTTATGTCTTGGGGATTATCATAATTAACTTCTTCCCATCAAAACAGAGTGGACTGGTTTGCCCTAATGTATTTTACTGTGGGGAGTTCTGAAAAATAGAGAAAATTCAGAGCAGAGCATGAAATCTTCAGGGTTAAGATCATTTTAGGAGTAAGTTGAATAATTAACTCTAGAGCAGATAGTGGTTGCAGGATTTAAGTGCAAAAGGAACAACTCCAAAGTGATTCATACAAATATAGCTTGGAATCTTCTTCTGTTGAATCCCTGCAAATAACAGTTAAGGTAGCAGAAAGATGTAAGAAGCTACTTCATTGGGAAGAAGAACAAACATCTTCTGTTGGACCACATTTTAAAAGGCTTGGGACTAATTCTTTTGGCATTTACCTATAAGTTGAAGTAAGTAGTTTGTAAAAAGAAATATCTAGTTCTTAGAGGGTGTCATATGAGAATATGAACAGTCTAGATCAGGGGTGTCAAACTCAGGTCGTCATAGCGGCATCACGTGACATATCGGGACTTTTTTCCCCTTTGCTAAACTGGGCATGGGCACGGCCAGCGCATGATGTATCTGGCCCGCGGGCCTTGACTTTGACAGCCCTGGTCTAGATGAAGCTAAATACAAGTACTTGTAAATAATAAATCAGGTACACAGGTCCTTCAAGAGATTTATATAACTCCAGAAAACACTGAAGTCAATTGAAGCCAACATGTGTTTTTGCATGGCTTCGGCAAGACAAGGAAAAAATGCAATATCATTCTATTATTACTCATCAATATAACTGCCCATAAAAGTATAAGGTCAGAACCATCATTTTAATTTATTTATTAATTACAATGATGGTTTTGGCCTTCTACTTTATGGAGGATTTAATATACTATTAAAGTAGCATATGGTTATGCCAGCAACAGTAAAATCTCACATATCTCATTTTTTTTAAATATCCCAAATGTTAAGATTTATCATACAGAAATTCTGCATTACAAAAATAGGAAAGGAAGTCTGATGAGCAGAAAATTCTTGTTCCATTTTTTTCTGGTAAATTTACAACAATTCCTGATCCTTAAATTGGAAAGTTTACATGCTTAGCAGAAGACTGAACCACTCAACCATCCAGAATATTATACCAGCCACAATTTACCTAATTACTGATGGCATCGTGCATAGTACATAACATTTTAGAAAGCAAAACGTAGATATTCATCATCTACCTTGGTAGATTTAAGTTTAGATTGATTGAAAAAGTAATGATAAACAAAGGTTAGTGCAAGAAAATGCCATTCCATTTGCTTAGTCTTTTATAACAAGAATATCTTGTTATACTTTAAGACCTGCAGATTTGTTATTACATACAGATTCATCAGCTGTATGAAATACATCCTCTATTTATCTGTGTATTAATTAGTTTTAATTAGGAAGGAGGATCGTGGATCCCATGCCCTGAGTGATCAGTCTGGAAGAAAATAGCATGAGTGAGTTACTCCAAATGGCTAACCGTACAAAACTGTTCCAAATTATAAAAAGATGGATTTCTTTATGCTACTTCTGTATATAGAAAAACCTTGCCTTTTCACCAATAAATACAAGGCATTTTATAGACAACAGAATAAACAAAGTAAGAAGAGAGTAAAAAAAAAACACAGAATAAGAAAGAAGACAGTAAAAACAAAGAGCAGGAAACATTACAGCAAAATGTACTTCTGGATGTATATCTTCATACAATGATGTGTGTGTGTGTATGTGTGTGTGTGTGTGTATTTGGTCTTTTTGGACAGATGGGCAGTACAATGGCCAAACTACCATCATCTGCCACTGAGTTTACTATCATTCCTATTTTTTCCTAAATTGGGATGGGGAAGTTGTAGACAAACAACAACTACACACAATCATAACTCTTCTGCCTATGACAAAATATAAATTTTATATGTCAATATTTTGTTCAGTTCAACTGAGGGAATAATAAGATAAATCTGAGTCATGGCCATAAAAGCTATCTGTACTTTCTTTATACAGTTGAGAATTGTATCTGAAACATGTAGAACATCTGTCTAAAAATCACTTTTTTTCTGGAGAAAAGAAGGACAATGTCTTTATCCATAGCCTATGCTACTAGTCAATGGTCTGAAAGAGGAGGTATTTCCCGTGTGTTACTGTGGTTTAGTATTTCAAATAAATTTAAATTAACGCTAAAAACATTATCTGCTTATTAGTTTATCTTTACTTTTCAACTTCAGAATCCAGATATAAATAAATGCATCTGCTTTAATCAACCAAAATCAGGGAGCAGGGTATAATTTCCAATCGCACTACCTAACTGAGCATGGTATATACTGTTTGAGTCTCTTGGGTTATAGTCTATAAAGACAGAATAAAATGAAGCCCTGTAAGCTTCTAAGGACAATTAGAAGACAAATTAGGTTTTTAATTAATACTAAAACAAACAGATCATGGCAATATTATGTATAGCACTATGAGACAGATTATGTAAATAATCCACATTTGCAAAATTGTTAAATAAATTATTGAATTTATTCAGTACTGCAAACTTCTAGGTCAATGCAATAAGTCATACAGGATGCCAAATAATAATCTTTGATAATAAAAGCTTACCCATAAACAAACTTTGGGTTTGTTTTCAGGAAAAAAAATGTAATGCTCTCAGAAAGTTTCATATAATTACTATACCACATAAAGGATAGTAAGATTTCACTTGGGCATTAGGTATTTACTAATAAGATTCAGAGTACATATGACAAGTAGGATGCATCTGACAAGGGGCTGGGAAAGTAACTCTGGGAAACTTTATTTAAAAAAAAACCAAAAACTGGCAATTGTGATTGGCCTGCAAAGATTAATATTTTCTCTGCATTTTATTTATTGAATTTATATTGCCACCTATTCGCCGATGGTGACTCGAGGCAGCTTACAGAATATAAAACCACTTTTAAAACAATAAAAACTAACAAAAAGAATCAAATAAATTAATAAAGTACAATATAACAAAATCACCCAATTCCCACCCACCCCACCCCGATGACAGCAGATCACATGAGCCATTTATTGCTCCATCCCGTTCTGGGTTCCCCAGGCCTGCTGGCAGAACCAGGTCTTCAGCGC
>JANHFL010005644.1:51572-62814 GCA_032468155.1 Oxyrhabdium leporinum | reverse complement strand
GTTTTGGTCACCACACTATAAAAAATATGTTGAGACTCTAGAAAAAGTGCAGAGAAGAGCAACCAGGATGATTAGGGTACTGGAGTCTAAAACATATGAAGAACGGTTACACGAACTGGGCATGGCTAGTCTAGTGAAGAGAGGGTCCAGGGGAGACAACAGTGTCCCAATATTTGAGGGGCTGCCACAGAGAGAAAAGGGTCAAGCTATTTTCCAAGGCACCCGGAGGTCAGACAAGGAATAATGGATGGAAACTGATCAAGGAGAGATTCAACCTAGAAATAAGGAGAAATTTTCTGAAAGTGAGAACAATCAACCAATGGAACAGCTTACATTCGGAGCTTCATCACTGGAGGCTTTCAAGAAGAGATTGGACTGCCATTTGTCAGAAATTGTGTAGGGTTTCCTGCTTCAGAAGGGGATTGGACTAGATGACCTACAAGGTCACTTCCAACTCTGTTAATCTGAACAAAGTTGGCATCAAATTAGCAGGCCACCCAGAAATATAAATAGTGGTTTTATGTTGATATAAAATGAGGATTATTAAAATAGTGTGGAATGGGAGTTGGCACTAATGTCTTTCCCTTTCAGTAGTTACTCTTACTAGCTAATTTTATCTGGTCATAATGACTTGGATCAACAATCACTTCCCAAACTGCCACAGGGTTGCACCTGAGTCCTGTGCTTTTTAGCCAATATTTCAGTACATCCTACAATAAAAAACAGACTTCTGCAAAGACTGGAGGTCAGGAAAATATGGGGAGCATTTTGCCTCATATTTTCTTTCTCCAGGAAAATTTGCCAAGCAATTAGGAAATGTCAAGATTTTAATCATGTAATTTTTGCTATAATACTCTGCTGCATCATAGAAAATTCTGGCCTGGTAGCTGTAATTTACTTATTTATTCATTATATGATCTTACACTGCCAACTCCATATAGAATTGCAGCAATGCACTCCAGGAAAAAAACCCCGTGATGTTCACCCTTCAAAAACCAAAATGAAGGCTGCCAGGGGCATCTGCAGCAACAATCATTGGCTTCAAAATGGCAGGCATACCTGAGCAATCAAAGCCTGAGCTCTTTTTATATGAGTGTTATGGCTGTGGAGCACATTTTCGAGGTTGCTTGTCCAGTCGTGCCCATCAATTCGAAGCTACTGAGTGGTTGGTATCGTCAATTTATAGTTTCTTTCCCAGAGTTTTTGCAAGTTATATAGTTCTATATTATATCCAAAATTATTTGGCGATACTATCATTGTCTCTTTCACCTGTTCATCTTCCATTTTTAGGCTTAGTAAAAAATTTTATAATTTCTTAATTAACTTTTCATCTACCATTAACAGTATTTTGTTAAATGTTGTTTGCTCTGTATGAAAACCATATATCTTGGCAGAAGATGCCAGCAAATTTCTAAGGGGCATGGTTGATGGGAGTTCCAAAACCCATATGTATAGATTCCTGACAGACAACTTACCATCTTGGTCTTGTTTTTGTCCTTATTCTAATTGGAATCCTAGGAGAGAAATTATGGCTGCCCACAATCGAGATCTAGGAATACTGTTGGTAAATCTTTCTCTTTTGGTAATTCTATATCCCCATCGCATTCAATGAGCTCTGCAGATAGGTTAAAATTGGAAACCAAATTGACATAATTATATTATTAATTGTATAATTTTATGTTTATTATTAAAGCTATACTCCTACTTCATGCATTAGTCTGTGAATTGCCCTGAAAATTCTTAAAGGTTATAATTCTTAAAGGTTATAATTCTTAAAGGTTATATATCTGTGTATAAAACTACAACCATTTTTAAAAATTATCTTCAAAGTTAATTCCAGTTACTAATTCTTACTTATAAATCTATCAAACTTCGAAATAGACCAGATAGGAAACACAACAATATGAAATAATTCTAATAAATTGTAAAATAGCACATTAACAGAATCTCGCAAGTCTGAAAATAGAAATTTGTCTCCCTTTTTTTAGTGTTGGATTATTTAGGGTGGATGTTTTCTAAATTTCTTTCTCTGACTATTACTCAGTTATGAGCTCCTACGCCTTTTATCCAATTGTTACCTAGGCAGCATATCTTCTCCCAGCCTGACTTCTGAGATCATTCCCACATTCCATTACAAAATCCATAAATGATTTGGACCAGAATATATGTAGGATACTTTCTGGGTCACCTTTTCTCACATGGACCTGTCTATCAATCACAGCTAATATCAGAGGCCTTATATTGTGTTCTGCAACTAAAGAACAGGTAGAAGAAAATGGAGCAATATCTGCCAACTTTACATCCTTATCAGGCACAAGGAATCAGAACAACTTTGTGAATAGGTTAAAGCAGTTTCTTTATTGTTGATCACCTATATTATAAGAATCTCGCCGGATTGGATGCCTGCTGGCTGTGGAATTCTGGGAGTTGAAGTCCACACATCTTTAAGTTACTAAGGTTGAGAAGCCCTGTTCTACACTGCTAAGTCCTGAAAACCAATACAGGTAGTCCTTGACTTACAGTTCATTTAATGACCTTTCAAAGTTACAACAGCACTGAAAAAGTGACTTATGATCATTTTTTTACACTTACAACCATTGCAGCAAGCTAATGGTCATGTAATCAAAATTCAGATGCTCGGCAACTGACTCATATTTACGACAGTTGCAGTGACTGGGGGTCATGTGATCACCTTTTCCTAACTTCTTACAAGCAAAGTCAATGGGGAAGCTGGAACAACCATTTTACTAAGTTAACACCTGCAGTGATTCACTTAACAACTGTGGCAAGAAAGTTCGTAAAATGGGACAAAACTCACTTAACAAATTTCTCCCTTAGCAACAGAAATTTTGGTCTCAATTGTAGCCATAACTCAAGGACTACCTGTACACATAGATGGGGAAAGCTGCCCTTGGTCTTCCAGTAATGGAATTCTCTGCCAGGAGAGATTCAACTGGACAAAGTTATTTTTATTTTCCCAGGATCTTAATAGATCTTAATTGCATCTATGTTCACTGTGCTCATTTTTTTCTTTAACTCCAAGAGTTTTCATATTTTCCAGGAGGATACCAACAGGGGCAGAATAGGGACAGAATATATAAATGATTTGTCAGTAGAACTCAGTCAAGAAATCAATACAAATCAAGAAGCATTTAACCTTGATATTCCACTGCTCTCACCAGGGACTGGAAAACTCCACTCATATTAGCAGTTAAAGAGGGTTTGATCAAAGCAAGTATGAACATGGACAAAACTATCCACTCAAATGCCAATTATTAAGTAATTGTGTCAGATCTCCAAATGTGTATCTGCCATTCTTCCAGGGGAGGAAGAGGGACAATGGTTTCCTGTAACTTTCCACTGCCTGGCACGGAGGGGAAAGGACACTATAAATCCTATTAGCATAACTTCCGCTTTCCTACACTTTCGTTTCTCGATCTTGTTACATTCCTTATTGAGGCCCTCTAAGGGTCCTTATCTCCTCTTTGAAACAACCGTTGCCAAAGCATCTTTGTACCTATGGATTGGCCAGTGGCCATCACAAGACCCGGGTGGGGTTTTGGGTATCTTAAAAGTTACTGTCTTCTTTGTTAAACTTTAGAACTTGCTTTCACTTTGCCTCCTATCACTTCTGCTCAATAAAAAGTATCCTGTTTGAAATTCCAAGTTTCAAGAGTTCTACTTTCTTGAGTTAGAAGGAGAGGGTGACCTGAGAAATTAGAACAAACATTATAAATGTGCTTTTTGGCAGCAATTTGTTGTCAAGGAGATTATTTATTTTTTTTAAAGCAGCTATTACATCATTATTTACACATGAGGTGAATCCACAGCAGAATATAGATGAGAGGCTGTTTCCATAGTGCACATACAGATAGCCCTTTAATTACAACCATTCATTTAGCAACCGTTCAAAGTTACAATGGCCCTGAAACAAAGTGACTCCCTGAAACAAAGTGACTTATGACTATCCCGTGATCAAAATTCAGACTCTTGGCAACTGGCATATATTTATGATGGTTGCAGTATCCCAAGGTCATGTGATCACCTTTTATGACCTTCTAACAAGCCAAGTTAATAGGAAGGGAGATTCACCTAACAACGTTACTAATACAACAACAGCAGTAATTCATTTAAGAACGGTGACAAGAAAGATTATAAAATAGGGCAAAACTCACATAATAGTCTTGCTTAGCAATGGAAGTTTTCGACCCAACTATAGTCATAAGTTGAGGACTAAATGTATACTGTTGGAGGTATGTTCCCCTATATTTGTGATCAATTCTCAGCCTCTTCAGAATGCTGGTTTTTAGCTCCAAAATAAAAACTGAACCAATCTATTTATATATCCTTAGGTCCAATACCACCAAAAGATTAAACTTTAAATTGACATTACCCATATAGACGTTAAGAGCAACATTTTAGTGGTGCGATGTAAATATCAAGATATGCTAAAGGGAATTCATCTGCATTATTTGTTTTTGGATGCAGATCCTTAAGACTCATATTATAATGAACATTTTTTAATTTAAGATATTTGAAGTATCTGCATGCTGCCTTTGTATAAATAGCACTTTATTTATGCATTCTATCTGTTACGAATTCATTTTATTGTTTTATAAGGATTATTTTAAATTGCATTAAAATTAGTTTTTAGGTGAATTTTCCTTTAGCTTGATTGTACCACTGAAAAACAAGAGTTAAATGTCAAATAGTAACAAATAAATATATGAATAACATGACTATATGATTAAATGTGCTGTGCAAGTTGCATTGATTGCCAGCTTGCTTTGGTTGGAACTCAAGGTGCTGGTTGTGACCTAAATGGCACACGGGTCACCTGTTTCCCATGGTGTGTGCCTGGTTGATTTGAGCTGATCATCTTGGCACAATCTGAATTCCTTTAATTAAATAATATCATCTATGAGGTCCAGAAAACACACCTGTTCTGGAAAGAGATTTCCCCTGAGATCCAGACATCTCTGACCCTGCTGACACTCCAAAGGGCCATGGAGATCTGGCTGTCTTCCAAGTCCTGGGCTAGACTAGTTAGTGTTCCTTCAGAGGATGTTAGTTGTTAGTGGGATATTTTATTTTCATTATCTTGCTTTTTCCTCTCTGTTTTTGTCTGAATTTGGTTTTGTTGTCTGTTTTTTTTCTGTTATGTATATATTTTTTTACTTTGCTGGGTATATTGAGAGCTGCCCAGAGTTGTTTGGAGTTCATTTATAGCGAATGAATGAATGAATGAATGAATGAATGAATGAATGAATGAATGAATGAGGTAAACAATGTCACTACTTATACAAACGAGACAGGGCTTGGATCACAATAACCATTTCCTTGTTTGTTTTGACATCCCCTCAATGTCAATGGCCACGACTCCTGCCATTACCCTTCTCAAGCTATTTCTTCCTTTGAAATTTAGATGAATGGGTATCAAAGAGAAGCCATTTTCTGTTATCAACCCTAGTAATGAAATATACTACAAAGATGTGCCCAGTGTTAATATTATTTTTATATGCAACACTAAGCTTGATTTCCCAGTTCCTCACAGTTGCCCCAAAGCGGTTTGAAATTGTAAACACCAATAGCCACTTTGTGCCCAGCTGATGGTCAAACCCTGAAGCCATTTTGTCCTAAATTCCTATTTGCCTTGTCTTTAAAGCTACGGACATTTATACAAATAGCTGTAATTCTAGTGATTAACCCCACTGGAATGGATTTTAGATAAATGAAGTCGCCAAGAGTGATATTCTCCCCATCCCAGCTGCCTTGATTACTTTATGCCCGTTGGCTATAAATGCAGGCACCATTTCAGGCTTTGATGAAAACTTCATCACAGCTGTAACTCCCTTCTGCAGTTTCATTGTAAAATGAAGTCTTCCTGAAAGTGAATCTAATGTTCCCATGGAAACTATTTGAGGCTCCAATGAACCAAAATGAAAGGAACTTGTTAAAAAAGTAATGGTAACTTCAATGTATTTTTAACCATCCTGGTTTATACCTAGTTTGTACGGTCAGACATAAATTTCACTTATTATCTATTACTTTAAAATAGCATCCCAGCCATAAAATGCACTTTTGTTTCCACATTTTAAATACTGTTTTCTTGTCTGCAGTGAAGATAAAATATTAAAAAGGGTTGCCTTATAACTTCACTTATCAAGGAAAGTATACAGAGTTATGCATATATCTGTTAGTGTATATATATTTGTGTGTGAATGCCAAAGGGGTGAGGAATGTGACTCTAGCATTCAGGTTGTAATGCAGGACAAAGCAAAATGTGGTGCCAGTTGTTGCTGAATGACGGTATCCCATACCATTGATCATACTTCTACAACAGAAGTTTAATCCAGCAATACCTGGAGTGTCATAAATTGTCTTTCCCTGCTTTAGTACTTTACCACTATTATAAACTACGCCAACTGAATGGCATTCCTCAAGGGTACAATTAGGCTAAAAAATTCTGTTAGATGGCCACAGGGGCAGATAGAAATTGTGTTTAATCATTAAAATGTTAATATATTTTTTTGCTATGGATAAAATAAAATATCATAAAATATTTACCTATTTACCAGTTTTATATATGTTAACATGAATAAAACAAAAGCAGGAGAAATCAGTTTATAGTAAGATAACGTCAGATGATAATCAGAAAAAAAATGTAACAGCCTAGTGAAGTAGAACCAAATTGATATGAGGACATTATGAGAAACTTCATGAGGTAAAACAGTGAATGCATTGCTACTGCATCACATCATTCATCCATAGAGAATATAGTTGCTCATTTACATGGCCATGTTTCAATTATATATAGGGTCTATGAAGCTTCAGAGTTTGATTTCCCCACTGAACGGTTTTACTTTTATATGGATTATGGAATATCTTCTGTTTTTCCTCACTGGTTCCCACAAGAAGATTTTGTTATTTTGATGGGGACAGTGTCTCCTGTCCATTTTAAGATACAGTTGAAAAAGAAACTGAAAATGTGGTTGCTTGCTTGTCTATTACGATTATGAAAATGAGATATTACTCAGAAGTGACTCAGACAAGGACTTCACTGGAATAAAAGGAAGATGAATGATAAAGACAAATCAGGTTTCTCAATAAAGTATGGCTCTAGTCTTCCAATGGAGTCTGTTTTCTGATCTGGTCTTCCCTGAAGGACTGCCACAAATCCACAAATGTGAGGTTCAATCTCCCTGAGTCTTGCCAAGGATGCAACTTGAAAAGATGTGCTCTGCTATCACTGATGAGTTTTGCGTTGCTCTATCATTTATAGCCTGTAGGAATGGGATCCAACAACAAGTAAATTTTCTGTAAGGATTTTCTCCACTTGATGCTAAATTCTTCAATGGATTTCATAATGAAGCCAGAGAGCCCTCTATGTTATAGAAAGTAAAACCAACTTCTACCATTTACTTAAACCTGCTTTTGTGATGCAGAATATTTTTACCACTATAAAAGTTGCATTCAAGCTATATTCAGATACAGAAATCAGGAAAACTCTGCAAAAGCTGACCCTCTCCTTATCTCTTCTGCTAAATGCTCTCAAATGAAATCAGGGTTCATAAGATATTCTTCAACATGGTTCTCTGCCACAGGAAAGGCTTTCTTATATTCAGATGGTTGGTGTCTGCAAAATGTTGCAGGCTGAGAAAGTGGGAGTGATCCTATGGTGATCATTTCCAACTTTTCAGTTCCTGAACTGTAACCCTGATGCTCCTGAACCACAGCATCATAATACTGTATGAACCCTTTTCACATCCAAAATATTGCTTATTTTGCCAGCCTTTATTTCCTAATGAAGAGTTCATTTTTCTTCTGTGTACCATTGTGAGTCAATTATGAGACGTCAACACCAGGCATATATCTGATAACAGAAGATGCCATAGCATCATTATTAAAGAAATCCCAGCACAACTTAGCTAATTATAATCTGACTGGTCTCAATTTGTTTTCTGCCATCTGGGAATACTGGTTGCTCTCTTTGTACTAATTTATTAGTTCAGGATTTCCTAATACTCGATGATCCAGGAAGCAGCTGTTCCTATCTCATTTATTTGTTTGCAGATATCTGTTTAATGGTATTTCTGTACTACAAATAGATCCTAACAGCTGAACCTATTAAAAAGGGCTTGGTTCAAATGCTGTTCCTTGGCTTGGTTAAGAAACTCAGCAGGAAAGAAGGCTAGGACATCATATGACTATTCCAGAGTTTGCCAGGACATCATCGTAAATTTTATTTACTCAGTTTGGAATTCAAATCCAGTAGGACTGCAATTCTCAAATGTAGTATAAGCTTTGTCTTTTCATATTTCTGTAAATCAAGGCAAGATGGATTACATTCATGTATATTTGGTGTGCCTGGGATTGGCACAGAAGCAGCCAAAAGCTACCATTTAGCCTTAAAATTATTCCAGTCTGAAAACCGGGTGAGTTCCCCAAAGTATAAATAGCTTATGATTAGATTAGTTAAACTGGGAGAAGGGAGATTCTTGTTTAAATGGGGCAGATATAAAATTGGAAAAGGATTCCTATATCTTTTTCCAATATTTGGAGAAATAATTTCAGCAATGCCTACTGAAATTACTTTTCTGTGTAACTATTAACATGTGCAAAATGAATGATAGTGTTCCAGGATTTTGATTACCGGGGACAGTTTGAAGCAAAGATACACATCACAGCCACTCCCCCCCTGCAAGTAAAGTGTCTGGAGATTGAAGTGGGTATAAAATCTGATTTGTCAGAGGGCTAACCAATGCAAGATTAAGGGCAATCTGATATCTGTATTGAAGATGCCAGTATTTTCTGCAACTGCTTACCTAGCATAATTTCAAGTGTGAGTCTTTTAAAATGTTCACTGCTTAGAGCCTGTATCTTAAGGATTGACTCACCTATTTTGACTCTGTTCAGTTATTTCAGGGTTTCTCGATCTCAGCAACTTTAAGTTATGTGGACTTCAACTTCTAGAATTCTCCAGCCAGCCTTGAAGAAAGTCCCTTCCAAAACCAGTCTATTTATATCTTACATAAAATACAACTGCCTAAAAGCTGATGCTCATGAATTTCCCCCTTGTATTTTATTGACTCGAGTAGGCGTTTGAATAGTAGCAGCCCCTGCCAGCAGAGTGGAGTTATAACCCAGGAGAACTGTAAATATTAAATACAACTTGAAGATTATTTCTAGTGAGCAGGGAAATCCCACTGCATCAGCACATGATGATAAGTTTCTTTACTGACAATTTGTAAAGGCTGAACATGAAGGTTAGAAAGCCAACAAAGTCTCTGAGTAATTGAAAAGACTGCTTTGGTTCCTTCTACTAAGGTCATCACATGTATATTTAATTTATAACTGTTAATATGGTGTTAGTTTCATAATGGAAAAGAGAGTTACAAGGTCATTAAAATAATGCTGTTCCCAATGTGAATGTGCTGGCAGTCTAAGGGTGTGCGAGAGATTTTCAATTAAGAGTACTTGTGTGAGAGTAAGCTTCTTTTGAAATTCTCCCTGAAAACTCTTCCATGCCATTACTTGACTTGCTATCCCTGAATTGTATTGTACACTTGATTGGTTCAATGGTTGATCCCAATATTCTGGTTGAGGCCATGAGGCCAAAACACTGTTTGTGGCAACCAGCTCATTTTTGTACAGAAGGTGGCATTTGATGAGCAATAGGTTTATATTTGTTTATTTCAGGATATTGATTACAGATGGCCACCCATTTTGGAACATTGCCTTTTACACAAGGAAAAAAACCCACTGATGTTAGAAGTATAACATTTATAAGAAAGTAATTGTGCAACTGATGCTTGAATGCAAGAAAATAAAATGTTTGTTTTTTAAATAACTAGGAGATGGAAATGCCTGGTAATTTAAGTCTGTCTAGAGCTGAGACTTTTGCTTTCTACTATTATTGAGAGAGACCAATCAGATAAGGACCTGAACTTTACAAAAAGCCCAAGTCAGACAAGAAGAAAAAATAAATAAACTGAGAAAGAAAGCAGATAATGAAAGTTCTGGGAGTATCAGTTTAACCATTAGGAGTTGTTTCTATCATGTGGGAGTATACAAAGTAAGATATTAACGTAAAATATTTTAATCTGTCTTGAGAAATACTTATTCCCAAAGGGGTTAGAATAACTTTTAAGGGTGAACGTAGAACCTAAAGAAGAAATATTTCTAGTTAGTAGAGTTTAAATCTGATAGGAAGCAGACCAAATTTAAAACAGTAAAAATAATGTTTTCTTCAAATGAAGTTTTGATAATTTTGAATGTGATGTAGAATCATACCAATGGTAATTATTAATGTCTGTAGCTATTTTGTTTATTTTAATTTCTGTAACCACAGGTGTTAGTTAGTTAGTTATCATGGTAAGAAGCCCCAATTTGTGAACAAAGACATTCCAGTGTAAAGTTCACATTGTGATTTACAATTTAAAATTTATAAGCCATATACTGACAATTATGAGGACAAGCTTGGACCAATGATGGAAAGAGGTACTTTGCCAACAACACCAAACTGGAAAGAATGTATGCAGCAATAGCAAAATTAAGTTACATCCAAAATAGAAACTGAGAAATGTTGAATACAGTTTTAAGGGAAATGTGTGTGTGTGTGTGTATAATCACCAATCAAGTATAATGAGAATGAATTTAGAATTTAATATTGCTTTTACTGATTTTAATTTTTCTTTACTTTTCTTTTTTACAAGCTCAGCTCACGCACACTTATTTTAGGAATAATGCTAAGTAGTAGTGACCCAATGTAAATATTAATTTTAGGGTTTTGTAGAAATTTTCAAATATTTCTTAAGATAATATGAATTGGTTTTATATATTCAATCAATTTAATCAATGAAATAATAAATATTAAATATTAATGCAACAAGGAGACAAGCTTAAAGCTCAAATCAGACTGGAGATTAAGTATTTCCCCCCAATTCACCCAAATGTGGGGGAGGCACATTTAGTCTTGCAAGATTCTGTTATTCTACTGTTAGTCTTATCTGATAGATCAGATTAAACAATTGAAGTTAATATTTATAAAAAGAACGCTCATTTTCATCAAAACAAATTATTCCTGAGATAGTAAAAATGAACTCAATTCAGTGTGATTTAAATTAATTCCTTTTTTGCTTCCTGGCATTTTCCTGCAAGTACAGTTCCTTCCTTCCTTCCTTCCTTCCTTCCTTCCTTCCTTCCTTCCTTCCTTCCTTCCTTCCTTCCTTTCTTTCTTTCT
>JANHFL010005644.1:35991-51472 GCA_032468155.1 Oxyrhabdium leporinum | reverse complement strand
CTCCAAGACACACAGCTGACTTTCATGCCTACATTTGGACTATAATTTATGGTCTGGCGGTTTTTAGCCTGGTGCCTTAACCACCACTCCAATCTGGTTCTTTGAATACCACTACTAAATTAATATATACTATATAATAGGGATGTGCAAAATATTTAATTAAAAAAAATTAGTGCAAAAGTTCCTGAGCATTTATTTTGAACACAAAAAAAGTTGTTTGAAATGGGAGTGACGGAAGTATCTCAATTTCAGAACAGAGATGTTTTAAAAACAAAATGTCTTCAAAATGCTCAAAAATCCACGTATTGCACTTGAGAAATCAGCTTTCCATTTAAAAAGAAGTGCACTTGAAATGAACTTGAAAAGTTTCCAGGGAAGAAATGGAAAACTGAAAATGACTTTATGAAAAGTGGAGCTGATGGCTGTGGTGGAATGAAGAGCCTGAGTATAGAGCAGCTCTTTGTGATTTCTCTCTGGATAAGGAGAGGACTTGAGATCATCCACAAGTGTTCTAGACAGCTACGCTTTGTGAGGGGACTGCAAGACAACAGTCTCCAGTAGGTATTACATTCCAGGAAATGAGGGAATAACCATCTTGCTCAAACAATAATCTGCATTTATAAGGACACAGTTTGCATATTTTCTTTTCTAATCACTTTTGAATATTGCTTGTTAATTGTTTTTCAGTTATTAAAAAAAAATTGGATAGAAAAGTCTGACAATACTGGGTGAGTCACCTTCAATCCTTAACCAAAAAAGTTTTAAATACAAGTTTAAGATTTTTAATTGTTTTTTTTAATAGACAAGAAAAAGGTAATGGAAGTGTTGATTTTGGAAACTTACAAACCGACTAAGAGCAGAGATAGATTTGAAATAAAATGTTGAAATTATAAGACTATTTCCCAGGAGAAAATTCTTTGTTTTGATTTGATTTTTTTTTAATGATAGGATGGGACTTTGAATGTTGAACACTAGAAGGAAGTAGAAGGAACTAAAGATTACAGTTAAAGGAGAACAACATTTAAATTTGACGTACTAACATAGAATGGAGCAAAATATTTTAACATTAGGTGTATTGAAGGATATTTGTGATAGATTGTTTTAAAAAGATGTTGTGGAAGAGGAAAAAGTTAAACTGACACTGATCTGAAAGCAGATTTTAAAATGACAAGCTACAGAAATGACAGGATATAAGAACAAAAAATATCCCAGCAGACGGCACCATAAGCTACCTTACACTTAAAAAAAGCTATTAATAAACATTTATTTCTATTTACATCTAACTTCTTATTTTTAATCACACATCATACCTAATTAACATTTATAATATTTTTCTAGTATTACTTTAGTTATCAACATTATTCTAATATCAACATTTCTAGTATTCAACTCACAGTTTTAATCACCAAGGAAGATACAACATATTAATAAGCCTTTTAATTAAAAACAAAGCATTCTTTTTATATATTTCATATATGTTATATATATATTGATAATATACAGTAAGTAGGCTCCTCTAAGAAAATGGAGGACATTGTAATTTAATAATTTTTGATAACATGTCTAAACATATTTTTAAAGTCGATTATATAAAATTCTAGGAGGCTAAATAATATTACTGTTATGTAAAAATCTATTAGATATAATTACTGTTGCTATATAATTACAGCTATTATAAGAAATACATTCATCTTGGCTTTTTTTCAGAGCAGAAATTCAAAGAATATTAATGAATAACATAATGTTAACAAGCAGGTAGAATTCAAGGAAATAAATTATTTTCACATAAATTGAATGCTGTTGTAAACCAGGCTTTGGCTAAAGAAGCAAAATAATTTAAGTCTAACCAAGAGACTCTCAGCATCTCTTCCCTTTTTCTTTGCCCAACATCTCCAAGGCATGTGATCCTGTCCACCATTAAACCATCTTTCCAAGCAGTCACCATGTTTCCAGTGTCTTTCTTCCCTACTTGGAACTGAACCCAGATGGACATTTCTTCCAACAGTGTCTTCATTTTTTTCATAAACTAATCATAACAAGATGTGCAGCCTTTTGAAATTAATAGGTCAGCCTACATTTGCTTCCTTCTATGTGGCTTCTTGGCTTCCTTCCAAAACCACATCTTAATTTGACATTTCTTTCTGCTAGGCTCCACATCTGCAAATTCCACTTGAAACTGGCATATAAGGTCATGAACATTTATATTAAAAAAGAACATAAAAGAACAAGCCAATGCAAGGTGCTCAACCATTCCTTCACCATCCAATCCAGAGACACTGGATTGTTTTTACTGGGGAAAAATGCCTTCTTTCCTGTGGAATTATTTCAACTAAGAGTTAACAATTCAACATAGATTGACCTCTCTTTTGCACATGATTGCAGAGGGAAGGTGATTCAGCCTACAAATTCCTTGTGAGCTGGACAAACTTCTGAAGAGGGAAATATGTGTCATATATCAAGCAGTATATTATATTGCTATCTCTTTTTTAAAGTAGTACTCTCCTAAATTTGGAAATTGGAAACTGTTAGGCTGTAAATCTCCCAGTCAGTCCACTATTTCTTCTGCTCAGTCACCCAATTCATGACATGCTATAATATATGGCATTTGCAATTTTCCTCCAGTTTTCACTTTTTAATAATAAAAAATGATATTAAAAGCTTTATCCAGAATTGCTGAACAGATCAATTCCAACATATAGCTATCTCTTAGGAATAACTACCTAAATAGATATGACCTTATAGGGGTCATAGATGTTGGTCACAAATATCTCTCTAATTGCCTTTCCTAAATAGACACACATAAAAACATCATTTTTCCCCGAAGAAATTCATTCTAGCATATGAAAACGATTCCATTCAGCAATTGCATCTAAACTTTAAAGAAAAAGTTGACATGTTTTTAAAAATCTTATCTCCCAGGCCAATAGTTCATGTTAATGTCTCTCAAGAAAGGAAATATATTAAATTCTTACAGACCAGCAGCTTACATTTAGAAACATCACTGGAAGAGATATAACAACATTATTGCTATAAGATTAAAAAGATGGTTGTTACTTTCCTAATGACGATCAAATAAATACAAATTTATTTTTGCCTGCTGGTACTGATTTAAGTAACAATGATAAAAACAAGACAGGTGCCAATTCTGGATACTTTTGGATCTCAAATCTATTGGATGTGCTTCAATCAGTGATGACATAGAAACTGGTTTAAAGACCTGGTAGGAAGAACAGTTGTGATAATTTGCCTCAAGCAACCAAATGTTTGCTTGACCACAAACTGATGAAAAAGAGATCTAGATTCTAAAATCAAACCTGGGTAATTCTGTGGCTAACTTTACAGAGGGCAGTCTTTCATTTGACAAACTATTCTGTTTGAAGGGTGGCCCATTCATAAGCTGGTTAAAAACAGAAGACTACACCTCCATCAAAAAAGAAAGGGGGACTCAAGGGTCCTTGAAGTTTCTCAAGGTTCAGTCATTGGATAGCAGATAGAACAAGCAGAATCAAGGCAGCTCATTGCAATCTTTCCCCTTATGGGTTCATTTATTTGTATATTGGTTTTCCTTCCAGAAGCCCAACTTGCAATAAAAAAGTATTATATTCAACTATTTAAATGAAATGAATGTTGTAAAAAATACAAAACATAAGGTCCATTTTGAAGAAATAAAAACAGTACAACAGATAATCTCATTAGGGTGAAATATCTCATCTTTTAGAAAAAATTATAGTGATTATTTTTACAGCTGCATATATACATATGCATATGCAGCTGTAAAAATTGCACTTGCACAGCATGCACAAATTTTATGCAAATGTGCATTCTCTTTTATCCTTTTTTCTGATTTGGTTTGGTTTGGTTTTGATATTGAAGTAAGACCTTTTCTTCTTGGTGAGGATTGTCATCAAAATCTGTCAGTGGATCTCCACAAGCAAAGAGGGGGACAGCCTATGGGGACAGATGTAGAAAAAATTGGGTACAGAGAGATTGTTTTATAGCGGAGCCTGTCCTTGCTGTGGAAGTGTGTACGTGCTGGTTCTAGGATGACACTTGAGGGGCATGGATGTGTAACTGTTGACCTGAAGAAGGGGTTGATTAAATAAAATGATGTGCATTGGGTGTCTTACATTGTGTTAATTGAGTTTTGTGTGTTTGCAGTTTGAAATAAGAGTTTAATTAATCCTTATGTCTGTGTAAGTTTAAAGGATTTTGGAAGCTGTTAAATCAGTAAACTTATGGAGACCTCAGTCAGTTAGCGTATGATTCCCTATACAATATTTCTAACACAGTTATAAAATTTATAAATTCGTCTCACATCATTGATAACAAATAAAGTAGAAAGAATGATGTATTGGGAAACATTTTTTTGTTTCCCAATGCAGATAAAATTTATATTTACACTATACTGCAGCCTATTTGCAATATCATTATATCCAAATATGTAGTGTGATTTATGCAAAAAAATTGAATTTAGTGCCCCAAAGTATTGGCATGGTCATAACACTACAATGATGTTTTTTTTAAAAAACAGGAAAATACTGCGACTTAATGATTGAAATATAAAAATCGTGTAATAAATAATCAAAAGTTTTCCCTATCATTATTGGAATATTGAGAGATATAACAATAGAATTTTTTTTGTTATTTGACCTCTAAATAATCAGACAACATCACATAATACTATATATGTATACCTATGATATTTGAACATTTTTTAGGTTTTTGGATAAAACCTGAATTGATCCAAAACCACCACCATTTGCTGAATCATCATCATCATCAATTCTTAGACCACTTCCACCGTTTTCCCTGTATATGCATTCATTGAAAGTAATTCTAAAATGCACTAAATTTGCTCTGACTCTGAACAGCATTTTCTGATATTTTTATTTGACCCAGAGAAAGTGTTACTGGACAAATTATACTTTAGAATGGATGGAATGAAGAATAAGCAAGTAGGAAAAACTTTTGCACCATCTGTGACTTTTTGATTCTAAATTCACTTAAGCACCTCAATCAGACTATTATTTTTGTCAGATCCATCTGTTCTGTGATAACGCCAAGAATCACTTAAAACAGAGGACTAAAAGGCAAGAAGACCTAGTTCCTCTTTTCAATCTTCTCTGGATATTTTCACTTCAGAAAGATCAGTCTACAGCAGGGGTCTCCAACTGAACCACACAAGCAAGTGAAATCCCATATGCGGGATGCAGGCAGCAAGCAAAACCATGCCCCCTCCAGTCCGCAAAAAAACCCTCTGTCCATGCAACTGGTTCCTGGTGTGCAAACAGTTGGGGGCCACTAGTCTATAGTCTACATCCAAAGTTTACTACTTAGAAAACCTATCAGCATCTCCTTTAATCTCTGATAATAAAATGCCACTGTGAAGTTCTGATAGCTATTTTAATCTGAGATTTAAAAAATCCTTTTGATTTGTTGACATATAACTTTTGACTCTTCTGACTGGCTTGTAGCAGCTTGTGCACATCTATCATTAAAATAGTAAAGTGTAAAGCTATTTTAAAAGCCCACCTCCAATTTTCTGTTTTAGAGAAACAAATTTGCAAAATTAAAATGGTTTGATCCCCTTTCTCATAATATCTCATCTGTATGATTTCTGATTCAATGATATTTTTTTTCTGAACTTGTTTTCTTTTGACTCTTTGAAAATTTTAGGATAAACTGATGACACTGCATTATGAACTATCAGTGAATCAGAATAACAGAATAATTCTAATCCAATCACCTGCACAAGTGGTAAACTATCATTCTGGACAAATGGCTGTCCAATCTCTTCTTAAAAACCTCCAGTGATGGAGCACCACAACTTCTGAAGGCAAGCCATTCCACTGGTTAATTGTTGTCAGGAAATTTCTCCTTAATTTTAGGTTGCTTCTCTCCTTGATTAGTTCCCTCCATTGCTTCTTGTCCTTCCTTCAAATACTTTGGAAAATAGGTTAACCCCTTCTTCTTTGTGGCAGCCCTTAAAATATTGGAACACTGTTATCATGTCACCCCTGGTCCTTCTTTTCACTAGACTAGACATACCCAGTTCCTGCAACCATTTTTCATATGTTTTAGCCTCCAGCCCCCTAATCATTTTTGTTGCTTTACGTGATCTTGATTCTATCCGTCTGTTAATGCAGCCTAGAACTGCATTGGTTTTTTTGGCAGCTGCAGCGCACTGTTGGCTCATATTTAATTGATTGTCCACTAAGACTGCAAGATCGCTCTTGCAGTTACTGCTATTGAGTCAGTACATTTATCTGTACATTTGGTTTTTCTTGTCTAAGTGTAAAACCTTTAGATAGGGCCAAGTGTTCAAGTCCATCAAGATCCTTTTGTATCTTGAGCCTATTTTCTGAGGTGTTGGCTATTCCTGCCAACTTGGTGTCATCTGCAAATCTGATGAGTTTCCCCTCTATTCCTTCATCTAAGTCATTTATGAAGATATTAAAGAGTACTGGGCCTAAGAAAGAACCTTGGGGACCCCACTGCTTACTTCTCTCCATGTATTGTAGATGTAGTGACATTAAGGACTACACATTGAGTGCGATTTGTCAGCAAGTTAAGAATCCATCTGGTGATAATGCTGTCTATCCCATATCTTTATAGCTTACTAAGAAGTAGGTTGTGGTCTACTTTGACAAATGCCCAACTGAAATCCAACTATATTATGTCCACAGCATTTTTCCTGTCCACTGATTTAGTCATTATGTCAAAGAATGAAATAAGCTTAGTTTGGCATGATCTGTTTTTGACAAACTCATGTTGGCTTCTGGTTATAACTTTGCTTGCTTCTATGTTTTTATAGATCTACTGCTTGATTATTTTTTTTCAGGATTTTCCTAAGTATTGATGTCAAGCTGGTTAGTCTGTAGTGTCCTGGATCTATTTTTTTCTGTTTTTTGAAGATCAAAATCACATGAGCACTGTTTCAGTCCTCTGGTAATTCTCTGGTGTCCAGGATATTTGAAAGATATGGTTCAATGGTTTCGAGAACATGTCTGCCAGCTCCTTCAGAACTCTGGGATGTAATCCATCTGGCCCTGTCAAATTTGGTCAAATCAAGCTGCATTTCTATGGCTCCTTAACACTTGGAAATTAAAAAAAACCTCTATAGCTAAGGGCCAAAATAGCTGAAACTAAAAGCAATTTGCAATTGTTGAACAATGAGATTCTGCTTCTTACAGCATGCCACTCTACCTAAATTCTTTTCATACCCCAAGCCATTGCCTGTGCTTAATAGGCTTACTGAAAATTTTTATCATTACATAATAAAAAGAACATAAAATGTGCTTTACCTATCCTTATAATCCGGGCACCACTTTTTATATTATTGTGGCGAGAAATATCAGGATCATTCTTCAATTTTCTACAGTAAAGCATGAAGATATTATATTCACTTGACATGTCTGTTTGGACATAGTTTAAAATCTTGATCCAGGTTTCTCAAATGCACTTACAGAGATTTTTACAAGTCTATATTTGAATTATATGACAGAAGTTTATTTTTCAAAATGTTTTTTCCTGTAGCAAGCATGGACACCTTCAGAAGAAAGAGTCATATATAATTACAGATGATAATGATGGTGATGGTGATGATGATGATGATGTTGGTGACAATGATGATGACAATGATTATGATGATTATGAACTACAGTTCTTTCCATAATAGAGCAAATAAAAATAGAAAGAGTGAATTCATAAGCTGAATTCATACAACTATGCAATTCATTTTGACAAGTTCAGTCATGATTATAATGTCAGTTCCTTATCTGGTTATACCCTCTGAACTACCTTTGAAGATAAACACATGGACAGCTGCCCAGGATATTTCATTTCTACAAAGTCTTACTTATAGATATAGTTGAATGCAGCAAATGCAACTGGGAAAGCAAATGCTTTGGAAAAACTCAAAGGCACAACAATCTGAAAAACAGAAAAGATTCAGTTGGAAATAGAGCAAACATATAATGAAGCATAATTTTCCAGTTCTAAACATTATAGTAGAATAGACTATATTCAAAAGAAAGTTTGATTATAAATGTAATATAGAAAATAATTATAAAGTGAAGCATCACTCAAGACTATAATAGTGTTTACTTTTATTTACGTTGTAAATGTAAATGACTGCCCATGTCACATATGTGACTCTGTATATCGGAGTTCTATTTTTCTATATTCATTGTGCAAATCACCAGCTAACAAAGGACAGCTTATTGATACAAACTCTAAAATATGCACAAACACATGCATTCATAACATCCTCCATATAATGGGGACCACAAACACAAAATTAGCCTCCCCAAGATATGCTGTGCTGGGACTACAAGTTGTTAACTTGTACTTAAACTCATTGAGTATTGAAGGAAACTCACTCAAGCAAGTGCCACAAATCTTCCATTTGGTCTTAACTTTTGAAAAGCAGTAATTTAAAAAATAATAATTCCGAAAGTGATTAAGAAATGAGGCTTGGCAGAGCTTATTGTCCATATGAGCTATACTATGACTTTGAGTTGGAATCCCTCAATTCTCAGTCACTCCATTTAACAGCTGACCACAAAAACCTCAGTTCCTGCAGGATCTACCCTCTGGCTGCCATTGTTTGCCACAATGTCATCCCTCTTCTTTCAGGAATATCTAGTACACTATGTCCTTGATGGAAGTTTCCACAAAATCTGATCTACAACTACCAGAAAGGTTCCCCCCACCCTGCAAAAGAGGGATCTTTTTTTCTAGTTCATTTAGAATTTATTTTGTGATATAATTATTTTATTTCTGTTAGTTGCATTTCTTAAGGCTGTTGTCCTGCATGCAAATGTACTGAAAAACTGTTTTTTTTTATTTGAGACAAAGTTTCTAGCTTTACATTTAGATGAAACATTACTTTTTGAAAGAGTGTGTAATCAGAGATTGAATTCAAATAGACTCAAGTTTAAGTCATAGCTGAGATTTGAGATTGGATCATTTCCAAGAACTGAAAGATGTAACATCCATTCTCTCATGCGATGCAGAATATAGGAAACTATATTTTTGATGTGGTGAGGTAAAAATACGCCCAAATTACTAATGATCTGTGATAATTTTATTATTTTCAAGCTAGCACATTATAGTGAACAATCTTGCAACCAAGAGCAAGAGTCACAAGTTTATAAAGATTTTGTATAGAATATTGATCAAAGAACATTAATCAAAAAAGTTTAAGGATACATATATATATATTATAGAGAGCCCAAAGTCAAAGAAGAATGGTTTTACTGCTTGTAAGTGTACAAAATAACCAAAATGGACACTGATGTCACTCATACTGTTTATTTATTACTTATTTATTTAGCGTATGGCACCTATGGAGATCATGCAATCACTTATATCCAAATTTAATTTAATATAAATAAAGTATCAGCAAATATATATGTGCTGATGCTTTACAAAAATCTTACATATTCATACTGTGAAGACAACATATATTCTTTGAACTTCAACTTAACAGCTTTGATATATAGAGATACCAGGACTCTAATGGTTATTCCAACTGACATTGTACTTAACTGTGGAAGGAAGAGAGATAAGAAAGCAGTTGTCACACATCCTTGAGTCTGCTGCATTTCATCCCACACATGACGAAGTGAACTACAACCAATGAAAAGCTTAGGCTTTATAATAAAATGTGCTAATCATAAAGATGTTACCAGAATCTTTTTATTTTGGCTACCATGGACTAATACAGCTCTCCTTCTCACTGTCTAAATGTATTTGGGGTCTTTAGAAAAATATTGGCATAGCTATAAAAAGAATCCTGCAATTAAATCAACAACTAACTAATGTATAATATATTGCTTACAAACTATCAGGTTATCAATGAAAGCATGAAGAAATATTCCATTATGGGGAAATTGAGAAAAATAACTTTCCTCTTTCAGCCAGAAAATTTCTTTCTGGTGGGTCACTGTTCCAGTTAGTTGTGGAAGATACCAATCTTCTAGTACAGTCACATAAGATACAGAAAGAAGTGAAAGTGACAAATATTGCTTCCTTTTGTTTTATAATCAAGAAACATGCCAAGCTTCTGATGATTACTTATGTACGACATTTTATTAAAGCATCACCCTTAGAGCCAGAATGAGTCAAGAAATGGAAACCACAGATTCCAGGTATGATACTTTACTTTCATAGGATCTTGTGGAAAATTGAAAGTCTTAGGTTTTTCCTCCATTCCATTATATACTAAGCAATGGTATGGTTTGTTTTCTTTCTCACATTTTCTTTGGTTTCTGGACCATGTAATCCCTGGTCCAAATCCCTTCCCAATGGCTCTTTCACAGCTTTTCCAAAATCAGCTCTAAAATGGTTATGTAAAGTTTATCATTTATTATACAGAAATACAACTATATAAAGAAGGGTTTTGATATTCGTAATCACCTCAGAATGAATTTCTGTTGGCTCTCTCTCTTTTCTTCATAATAAAGCATTCTGAAATGATAAGAGAAATGAATTGTGGAAAACATTGTTGAATATTGATGTTCATTTTAAATATATCAATATAGCAGCTATTGTGGGATAAAATTCATTTTGGGATTTGCTTTTCTTCATTGTTATATAGCAGAATATTGCTGCCATTGTGAACTTTCCATAACACATATGTGTAATGTTTCCATTTTTTGAACAACAACCCAAATTCCTTTTTAGTGAAATAATAACCATAGGAATAATGATAAAGGGAGTTTGAAATGCTGAAGAGGATCTTACTTTTATTTGAAGAAGAACATATGAAATAGAAAATGACTCAGTTGAAGATAACAATTTTATATATCTGTAAAAGCCCTTGAGGTAGGTTATGAACTAAATCAATAAGAAATTTAAAATGTTGTTTCTATTGGAAACACTATGTTAAAAATTATTTGGATATTACCTGTAGTTCTGTTTATTAATCTTCTCTTAAAGTTAAATTGTCAAATGAAGATGGAAATATTATCAGGTTAAAATAGGAATGAATATTTTTAAGCAAGGAGGTATTGTTGGGATTTGTTTCTTCCAGTGGGAAAAATACTTTATATGAAGTCATTTGGAAAGCTTTGTAAAACCCTATTTTAACTTTAGGAAAGGAGTTAAAAATGGGGAGACAAAGATGGGATCTGAGTTCCAGTTACAGTTGGCTCTGGCACAGATTTGAGCCTCTCCAAGTCTAATTGTGGAACCTCTTCCAAAAGCTTCAGTTGTCTCCATCTCTTTTCACTTTTAAGAGGTAAAACCACCTGAGTTTTGCCAAGCCCTTCATGTGACCTAAGTTTTAATTTCCTGCTCTTTGATATTATTTTATTTTTATTAGTAATAGTAGAGGATATATTACTTTCTTCTAGAAAATAGATCCAATCTGGAACTTAACATTCTTGATGTTGCTGAAGAATAAACAAGGAAGCAGCATATTCAGATCCCATCTTTGTTTCCCCATTTTTAACTCCTTTCCTATTTAGAAATTTTTAATCTGTATTCAGATTCACACCCCATCTTTGTCTGCCCATCTTTAGCTCCTGTCCTACTTATATCTGTACTGTAAGTAACCCATTTTAATAGAGTGTTTCTGCAACAAGGGTATTTCAGCAATATTTGATAGAGTATGCAGCACTTCAAAGTCAATCTCGCATCAATTGCATGCAGTTCTGGGAAATGATACAGCTGTTCTAAGATGTGGCAAAAATGGCTTTTGGTAATCAAAGCCAAACTGTTGCACAGTCCTAATATTTAACCATTGTTGCTCCCAATCCATAATGTTTGCTTCACCACTGAATTAATAGGCAAGATACCAAGTGAAGAAGGACAGGAAGAGAACATTTTACATTCTTTCACTGCCACCACTGGAGCAACATTCAAGTCCCACAAGTGGTTCAGAGGATGTAGACAGGTAGGTGATAGAATATTTGCAGTAATTAATCCTTGTGGTATTTTTTGTGTCACAGGGTCGAGTTTTATTTAGAACTGGAGTTAGAATAAGCACAATTGCTTTTCTGATTCAGAAAAAAATGGTTCTTGATATAAATTCTGAGTTAGATTATTGAGATGATCATTTTTCAACTGAAAATTATTAGCATCTATTTCCCAAACTACAGCTTCCCAAAACGAAGAAAGCCATGACAGCTCATATATGTTTATAGCAGCCTTCCTCAAGGGAGGGGAGTTTGGGAAAGAACTTATGTAGGGAGTTTGGAAAATACTGGTTTATTGGTGGATGAGTCTTTGTGCTCATTTCAGAAAACTTTTGCAGGGTATCAGTTTAGGTTTCTAGTAAGAACAATTTGTTGATCTCTTTACAATCTTCTGCATATAAGAGAAAAATTGGAAAAGGAGGAAATAAATGAAGGGCCCAACCACCTTTGTCTTAGCTACAATTGCAATTAGCTTCATTCTATGTACATCTTACATCTTATCCCTGATAGACTTCTTCTGAGAAATTAAATTCATCAGCAAAAAGTTCTCACCACTAAACATGGGGCAAAAGGAAAGGAACACCTTTGTTCCTTGAAAGAATTATTTAATTTTGTTCAAAGTAACATGACTGGTTCCTCACTTAGGACTTAAGAACAAGCTAACAGAGGCAACAGATGGGAAATCATCTAATTATTTTATACAGCAATTTCCTCAAGAATCACTTTATACTCTTTCTCTGAGAAAAAATATTCTTTTCTTGCTGTATGTTTTATTCTTTGCATGAATACCAGCTGCCTTAATAATTACTTAGTGCACAGTTAAGACCTTAGGAAAAGAAAGAACAGTCATTGTATTTAATTTCCCTCAGGACATCTCCATAACTAGATTTCAGGATCCAATCTGGGTTGGTAACAGGGACCAGAGATTTAGTCTTTTGAACTTCCAAACTCATGCTGGAGCCCATCCTCACAGAACTTCTCTCTAATAGAATGTGTCACACTCTGATAGATGTTCTCTGAGGATGGGCTCCAGCACGAGTCCAATCATTAAACATTTGCTTATTGGGATTCTAAGATTGCAGGAACCTGAAGAACAAACAGTTTATTACTGTTGTGCTAGTGGCAAGTTTGGTCATCAAAATAAGAACAAGAAATTACAAATAGTCAAGTGCCACAAATGAATAATTCATGCAGAATCAAATATTAAATATTTATATTGGATATTCATTTATTAAACAGATGTTTACCTTGTTTTTTAATCAAAGAGGTTTAGAAACATCAATAGAGCCTGTCTTCAGGACTGTCAAGATGTAATAAACCAGGAAGAAAAGGGGAAGAGGGAGAATGGGGAAAAGTGACAGAAGGAAGCAAGATCAGGTCCCAGCCCAAACTTCTCTATATCTCATGTCCATCTGAAAGGACAACAGTTCAAGCAGGATGGATTTGTTGCTTACTAGACAATCAGTTGGGACAGCTTAGGACAACTGGTTTTTCAACAAGAAAATGGATTAGCTCTGCTTTACAGTGGGTATGGATATGCATATGGGCTTGTAAGGATGGGGAAAGAGAGCTTAGCATCCTCCTGAGAAATTTGAATGCAATGTACTACAAACAGAATATTTAATATTGGAACATTTAGGAACATTTTTAAGGTGTCATCCAGCAGAATATGCCAGGCAAGTATTTCCTCAACAAGATGAGGATACCTTTAGAACATTTTTTTTAAAAAAAAATCAAGATAACATCCATAATTAATGGTGCTTATGTGTGTTGCACATAAAAGCAAGTGATGTTGCTGATAGTTGTTGTTCTGAACTTAGGACTTTGAATTCTCCTGCTCATAAATATTCAGTATATCAAGAATAAAATTCAAGCAGTGTCCTACACTACTCTTTTTCCATATCTGTGTGGGACCTCCTGAAACAAGAAATCTAGAAATATCTGATGCGTGTGAATCTGAATTATAGATATAGAAAACAAGTACAGGTAATCCTTGATTTAGGGCCACAATTGAGCCTAAAGTTTCTGTTGCTAAGTGAGACTGTTGTTAACTGTCTTCTTTTTGTGTGTAAAATGTTCATAAGTTAGTTTTTCAGTGCCATTGTAACTTCAGATAATCACTAAACGCCCTGTTGTGAGTTAAGGGTTACTGGTACTTAAATATTAAATGGGGAAAATTGTCAACCTGAAGCGATCATTTTGGTTTCACTGCATAGTGTTTCTTGTAATTGAAACCTCATTTTTGGCTTCTCACTAATATTTGTAATCACAAAAAGGAATTCAGACGGAAAAAAATATGTTCCATTTGGTTATCTGAGCTATGGTGATATAGTTGTTAGAATGCAGTGTTGCAGGCTAACTCTGCCTAAAGCTATCCTGACCCAGCTCAAGGTTGACTCAGTCTTCCATCCTTCTGAGGTCTGTAAAATAAGGACTCAAATTATTGGGGGCAATACGCTGACTTTGTAAATGGTTAGAGTATTGTAAAGCACTATGAAGCGGTATATAGGATATTGCTATCCTAATTACAGATTAGCAAAGTCTCAATGGGAGATAATATTAAAGGGCCACTGAACACTTAAAATATTTGTTCTATGAAACTGACCATTCACAATCATGAAAAACAAAGAAAACATTTCTTTAAATCAGATGACATGCCTTATAGTTCCGTTTTTAATTCCAGATTAAATTTAGCAGAGAATTGTTGCTTTCAATATCCTGCTAATGAATTGAATGAGAAGTATTGTTGACTTATGTGTCCGATTATTGTGCCACTCTTTTACGTCAGAAAACCATGCAAGACTTAGTCCACATAGGACTAAGGATTCTAGGCCAGAATCCAGTGCAGAACAAATCTGACCAACTTTATCTATCAGATGCTTAGCATTTTCCTTGTAGCCACCCTATAGGTGAACCCCAGAATTACTCCCTACAAGAAGAGAGGTACGGGCCACATGAAATAGGACCACCGGGCAGCTATCTGCAGACTTAATAAGGACAGACAAATAATTACTGCCATGAGGTAGGCTCTAGCAGTGGTTGCAAGCTGTCTTTAGCTGGGTTCACTCTTTGTTGTCTCCAGCAGCACTCTAGGCATCTCTTCACTTGTTCCTTCCCCCAAAGTTCTTCTGTAAATCAAAAGGAGTTCCAGGATCCAAGGGTGCAGAAGAGGCTACTTAGATGCGATCCAGTTGAAAGCCTCAGTCTCCCCTTCATTCCAAGCAGCCACCAGGGTTTCAGTCAGACTGTAAAGCAGATTTTCCAGAACAACCTCAGGCTCCTTCTGAAACTCAGCCAGGTCCATTAGTCACCGGGGACAAATCAAACTAATAGGTCCACCATCCCTGTGGTAAGGGATGACGCTGAGAACTAATAACCTAATACTGAATGCCATGCTGAATCCTAATCTTTGGGTCTGTTCCTTAGTGGTCCCTGGGGTGCAATTCACCCTATATTGCACTATGTAGAAAGAAAGTTCAACTATACCACTGCAGTTGCAACCGGATTTAGCATATCTCCTGCAGCTTTGCAGATTTTGTCTCTCTTCTCTCCCCCTC